>PVKV010021149.1:0-18759 GCA_004027835.1 Alouatta palliata
AAGTGCAGTGGCACAATCTCAGCTCACTGCAACCTCCGCTTCCTGAGTTTAAGCAATTCTCCTGCATCAGCCTCCCAAGTAGCTAGGTTTACAGGTGCCCACCACCGTACCCAGCTAATTTTTGTATTTTTAGTAGAGATGGGGTTTCACCATGTTGGCCAGGGTGGTCTCAATCTCTTGACCATGTGATCTGCCCACCTTGGCCTCCCAAAGTGCTGGGATTACAGGCGTGAGCCACTGCACCTGGCCACTTTTTTTTTTTAAGTGATGGCGTTTCGCTCTTGTTTCTATGGCTGGAGTGCAATGGTGCTGTCTCAGCTCACTGCAACCTTTGTCTCCTGGGTTTATGCAATTCTCCTGCCTCAGCCTCCCAAGTAGCTGGGATTACAGGCATGTGCCACCACACCCAGTTAATTTTGTATTTTTAGTAGAGATAGGTTTTCACCATGTTGATCAGGCTAGTCTCAAACTCCTGACCTCTAGTGATCCGCCCACCTCAGGCTCCCAAAGTGCTGGGATTACAGGCATGAGCCACCATGCCCAGCAAGATGCAGTGGAACATTATTTGGCCTTAAAAAAGAAGGAAATCCTGTCACATCCTACCACATGGCTGAAACTTAAGGATATTACACCATCTAAAATAAGCCAGTCACAGAAGGATACATACTGTATGATTCCACTTATATGAAATACCTTGAGCAGTCAGATTCATAGACACAGAAAGTAGAATGTTAGTCGGCAGAGGCTTGGGAGAAAGATAATGGGGATTTGTTTAATGGGAACCGAGTTTTAGTTTTGCAAGATGAAGAGTTTTGGAGATTAGTTGCACAACATTGTGAATGTACTTAACACTCACTGCTGTACTGCACACTTAAACATGGTGCGCGTGGTAAGTTTCATATCATGTGTATTTGACCATAGTTAATTTTTTTTTTTTTTTTTTTTGAGACGGAGACTTGCTCTGTCACCAGGCCAGAGTGCAGTGGTGCAATCTCCGCTCACTGCAACCACTGCCTCCTGGGTTCAAGCGATTCTTCCGCCTCAGCCTCCGGAGTAGCTGGGACCACAGGTGTGTGCCACCACGCCCGGCTAATTTTTTTTGTATTTTTAGTAGAGACGGGGTTTCGCCGTGTTGGCCAGGATGGTCTCGATCTCTTGACCTCATGATCCACCTGCCTTGGCCTCCCAAAGTGCTGAGATTACCGTCATGAGCCACCGCGCCTGGCCAAAAATTTTAAAAACAGGTAAATGAGTCCTCGCCCGAGGTCATGCTCTTCCTAGGGTAGCCCACATCTGGTGACTCAGCCAGGCAGAGGTATGAAGGTCCAGCCATTTAGACTTGATGCTGGAAAGCCCTGATGAGCACGTCTCATTCTAGAGTGACCTGCTGATTGGCTGAGCTTGATCGAGCCTGCAGCACAGGTTGACTTTTCCTCTGCCCAGCCCTGCTTTCTCTTCCTTTCATAGGTATGGGTCCTTAATAAATATTTTGCATCCCAAACTCTATCTCAGCGTCTCCTTCTTGAGAATCGGGTCTTCCACAGCTGCTACCAGAAGTAGATAGAAAGGAGATGGTAAGATGGGGTTTGGAACTGGATCAGCATCTGGCGATGAGGATCCCATTAGTGGAGGTGGGCAGAGCACAGACAAATGGCAGCAAATTGGGAGGATGTACCAGTGGAACTGGACGCTCTAAGGGCACACTGTGCCAGGTGCTTGAGATGTATGGAAGGGGTAGTAGTTATGAGGATGATGGAATTGGTGGCTATTGCCAAGCTCCATGAATATGCTACAGGGTAATGAACAATTTAGGGCCAGTAACAGGCAATTAAAATCCAAGTTACGGGGCTGGGTGCAGTGGCTCATGCCTGTAATCCCAGTACTTTGGGAGGCCAAGGCGGGCGGATCATCTGAGGTCAGGAGTTTGAGACCAGCCTGGCCGACATGGCGAAACCCGTCTCTACTAAAAATGCAAAAATTAGTTGGGCGTGGTGGCACTTGCCTGTAGTCCCAGCTACTCAGGAGGCTGAGGCAGGAGAATTGCTTAAATCCAGGAGGCAGAGGTTGCAGTGAGCTGAGATTGTGCCACTGCACTCCAGCATGGGCGACAGAGCAAGACCCTGTCTCAAAAAAAAAAAAAAAAAAATTCAGGTTATGAGAAGGAGAAGGCCTCTTTGGTTTTTCAAATAAGCCCACATCTCTTGCAGTGAAAGGGCAGAGAAAAACAAGGGCTAAGCCTAGGATTTAATAATCTGAGCAACAGGCCGGGCTCGGTGATTCACACCTGTAATTCCAGCACTTTGTAGGGTGGAGGCGGGCAGATCACAAGGTCAGGAGATTGAGACCAGGCTGGCCAACATAGCGAAACCCCTGTCTCTACCAAAAATACAAAAACTTAGCCGGTGTGGTGGCAGGTATCTGTAATCCCAGCTACTCAGGAGGCTGAGGCAGGAGAATCGCTTGAACCTGGGAGGTGGAGGTTGCAGTGAGCAGAGACTGTGCCACTGCACTCCAGCCTGGGGGACAATGCGAGACTCCATCTAAAAACAGTAATAATAATCCTCATCATCATCTGAGCAACTGACTTCAAAGACAGTTAAATGTCCAAATAAGTGCGGCACATCTCTTGTGCTAAAGTTAAAGTCCTGGTTGGAAAAGCTTGGGACCCTGACAGATGAAATGGAGATATCAGAGTGGCTGCTCCTGAAGGTTTTTTTTTTTTTTGATCTGGAGTTTCAACTCAGCCTCCCAAAGTGCTGGGATTACAGGCGTCAGCCACTTTGCCCAGCCTGAAGATTTTTTTTTTGAGATGGAGTCTTGCTTTGTCGCCCAGGCTGTAGTGCAGTGGTGTGATGTTGGCTCACTGCAGCCCCTGTCTTCAGGATTCAAGGGACTGTCCTGCATAGCCTCCTGAGAATAGCCAGGACTACAGGCATGCGCCACCACACCGGGCCAGTTTTTCATTTTTTTTTTTTTTTTTTTTTTGTATTTTTAGTAGAGATAGCGTTTCGCCATTTTAGCCAGGTTGGTCTCAAACTCCTGACCGCAAGTGATCCACTTGCCTTGGCCTGTCCTGAAGATTTTGACTCCAAAAATTCCTCTGAATATTCTGAGCCTACAGAATTGACCCATTCCTCCCTATTAAGAGCTACCACCCTCTCCCTGCTGAGAGACAATGGAGTGCCCTTCTCCCACAGAGCAACAGCTCCCTCAGAATCTGCCCCACATCCCCTCCCAGCCTATATTAGGTTAGCTGCAGCACAACCCAGCTGGAGAGGTGCTGGGTATGATGGGGTGGACAGGGACTATATGCCACAGAAGTAGGAAAACCTAGCCAGCAGGTTTTGGCAGAAGCCAGAGAGATAATGTGGAAGTGGATTCTCACAGTGCTTGATGAAGGAGAAGGACATAAAATTGGATAGGGAAGAGTTTATTGACTTGGGAATCCCTCTTTTTAATTCTCTGAGATGAAGTCTCGTCCTGTCACCCAGGGTGGAGTGCAATGGCGCGATCTCAGCTAACTGGAACCTCTTCCTCTTAGTTCAAATGATTCTCCTGCCTCAGCCTCCCAAGTAGTTGGGATTACAGGCAGCCACCACCACACCCCCCAATTTTTTGTACTTTCAGAAGAGATGGTTAAGCAGAACCATTCTCCAGAGTGATTGAAAAAACAAAAAACAAAAAAAAAAAAAAAAAAAGAAGAGACGGGGTTTCACCATGTTGGTCAGGCTGGTCTCAAACTCCTGACCTTGTGATCCACCCGCCTTGGCCTCCCAAAGTGCTGGGGTTACAGACGTGAGCCACCACACCCAGCAGGAATCCCTCTTTCAAAATACAAGATTTAGCATCCTGTCAAGGCAGTAGGAGATGGTACAAACTCCACCACTAGGATGGATCCTAGAAGCATGGAAAAAGTGATGATCCAAGCCAAAGAAAGCTTAAATGCTGGAATTGCTATGGCAGATAATGAGGGTAGAATTAAAAGACTCAGGGAAATGGGTGTGCCAGAATGGATAGACTGTAGGTAGCCAGAAGATCTGCTACCTAACTATGCCCCATGAGAAGGCCCAGAAAATACATTTTCCTCTGTTTTCTGTTGCTATCACTGCATACCACAGACTGGGTAGTTTATAAGAAGTTTACTTAGCTCATGGTTCTGGAGGCTGGGAAGCCCAAGAGCCTGATGTTGGCATCTGGTGAGATCCTTCTTGCTGCCTCATAGCATGGCAAAGAACATCACATGGTAAGAGGGTAAGTAACCAGAATCTTTCTGGTTACTCTTGCTTGCTTTCTTTAACAGAGCCATTCCCATGGTAGAGCTTGCTTTTATAACAACAACAAAAAACAACAACAACAGTGCACACACACACACGCAAAACAAAACAACAAAAAAGACCTTGTTTTTATAACAAAGCCATTCCCTGATAACGAACCTACTCCCATGATAATGACATTACTTCATTCCAGACCAGCAGAACCCGCATTACTCCATTAATTCATTCATGAGGGCAGAGCTGACATTAATCCATTTATGAGGGCAGAACAATTAAGCTTCTAACACAAAAATTTTTAGGGGCCACATTCAAACTGTAACAATACACTCACTGTTTCTCAAGGCTGTAAAGAATTTGCTGCTGGGCGTGATGGCTCACACCTGTAATTCCAGTGCTTTGGGAGGCTGAGGTGGGTGGATCATTTGAGGACAGAAGTTTGAGACCAGCCTGACCAACATGGTGAAACCCTGTCTCTACAAAAAATACAAAAATTAGGCTGGGTGCAGTGGCTTACGCCTGTAATCCCAGCACTTTGGGAGGTTGAGGTGGGTGGATCACTTGAGGTCAGGAGTTCAAAACCAGCCTGGTCAACATGGAGAAATCCCTTCTCTACTAAAAAACACAATCTCAGCTACTTGGAAGGCTGAGGCAGGAGAATTGCTTGAACCCAGAGGGCAGAGGTTGCAGTGAACCAAGATTGTGCCACTCCACTCCAGCCTGGGCAACAGAGTGAGACTCCCTCTCAAAAAAAAAAAAAAAAAAGGACAGGGTGTGGTGGCTTATGACTGTAATTCCAGCACTTTGGGAGGCTGAAGCAGGTGAATCATCTGAGGTCAGGAGTTCAAGATCAGCCTGGCCAACACGGAGAAACACCATCTCTACTAAAAATACAAAAATCAGTGGTGGCTCACGTCTGTAATCCCAGCACTTTTGGAAGCCAAGGCAGGCGGATCTCGAGGTCAGGAGTTTGAGACCAGCCTGACCAACATGGTATGTGGCGGCACATGCTTGTAATCTCAGCTACTTGAGAGGCTGAGACAGGAGAATCGCTTAAACCCGGGGGGCGCAGGTTGCAGTGAGCCGAAATTGTACCACTGCACTCCAGCCTGGGTGACGAAGCAAGACTCCATCTCAAAAAAAAAAAAAAAAAAAAAAAAGAAAATACAAAATTTAGTTGGGTGTGGTGGCAGGTGCTTGTAATCCCAGCTACTTGGGAGGCTGAGGTTTGAGAATTGCTTGAACCTATGAGGCAGAGGTTGCAGTGAGCCAAGATCGTGTCACTGCACTCCAGTCTGGGTGACAACAAGACTCTGACTCAAAGAAAAAAAAAAAAAGAATTTGCCGGTGAGAGGCTCTCCAGAATCTCTAAAAAGGTAAGTGCTTGCTCTTCTCTCTAGGATAATAGAAGAGACTAGTACAGAACTTGACTTACTGATAGCAATGAGGATAACTGGACCCTGAAACAAACGAAAAAGGCCAGATGGCAGTGCTTAACTTCCCAAAGCTAGGCAATAGCAATTATCATAACAACCGGTGAGGTTTGAGTGGCAGTCAGGAGGAACTGGCCAACAGGAGTTATGGAGATGACTAATAGAGTGAAATGTCCCTAGGGGCAAAATCGATGAGCAATTGTTAAGGGTACTACCCAGCTTGCACTAGCAGAAGAACTTAAGGAAAAACGACTAGAAGGCTGAAGGCCGTTGCCCAAGAAAAATTCATAATCCCTTTCCTAGTGTCCAGACTAGAGCCAGTTTTGGACTTGGAATCCCATGACTAAAGAAGTGGCTGGGTCCTTAGGAGGAAGGACCCTTAAAACAAGAATATGTGAAAATGATTCTCTCCGTTCCTTCTCAAAGAGAACAATGGCCGTTTACTTGGGTACCTGTGCACCAGGGAAACTAAAATACCTAGACATATCAAGGTCTGTTGGATGTAGGGTGATGACAGTGATGTTGGAGACCTGAAGCATCATCATAACCTCTCCCTGTTAGAGTGCGGGAGGCACATGGGGCCAGGTAGTAAGTGAAATCCTGTCTTGAGGCGGGCTTGCACTGCATCCATTGGGTCCTTGGAACCACTCAGTGGTCAGTTCCCAGTCTTTGAGTGTATAATCAGGATTGGTTGACTCCTGGGGGTCAACAAAGGAAAGTGTTGAGTGTAGGTATATAGCAGAAATTAGTTCCATCCTTAGGATATAAAGGACACAGGAATGGTGCTTTCTGTCATATATCTGTTTAATTCACCATTCTTTTTTTTGAGATTGCGTTTCACTGTTGTTGCCCAGGCTAGAGTGCAATGGTGTGATCTCGGCTCACTGCAACCTCTGCCTCCCAGGTTCAAGTGATTCTCCTGCCTCAGCCTCTTGAGTAGCTGGGATTACAGGCATGCGCCACCACGCCTGGCTAATTTTTTATATTTTTAGTAGAGACGGGGTTTCTCCATGTTGGTCAGGCTGGACTCGAACTCCCAGCCTCAGGTGATTCGCCCGCCTCAGCCTCCCAAATTGCTGGGATTACAGGCATGAGCCACTGCGCCTGGCCTTAATTCACCATTCTTGACTCTACAGAAAGCACATGAAGGCTGGAAGGTGACTGTAGACTACCATGAGGTCAACCAAGTCCTATAGCCCCAATTACAGCCGTTATGTAAGATGTGTTACCTTTGCCAGAGCAGATTACTTTGGCCTCAGGAACATATTATACAACCATTGATGTGACAAATGTGTTCTTTACTATCCCAATCAGAAAAGAAAAAGAGTCAGAAAAAAGTTTGTATTTACATGGAATGGGCAACAATATACAGGTAAGGTTTTTCTCCTGGGGCTGTGTCTCCTGTTCTTTGCAAAACACAGCTGAAGAGATTTCACTATCTCAAGCTTGTCCAACCCACAGCTTGAAGGCTGTATGTGGCCCAGGACAGCTTTGAATGTGACCCAACACAAATTTATCAACTTTCTTAAAACATTATGAGATTTTTTTTTTTTTTTTTAGACAGAGTCTTGCTGTTACCCAGGCTGGAGTGCAGTGGTGCAATCTCAGCTCACTGCAAATTCTGCCTCCGGGGTTCAAGCGATTCTCCTGCCTCAGCCTCCCGAGTAGGTGGGATTATAGTCACCTGTCACCATGCCCAGCTACTTTTTCTATTTTTAGTACGGACAGGATTTTGCCATGTTGGCCAGGCTGGTCTCAAACTCCCGACCTCAAGTGATCTGCTCACCTCAGCCTCCCAAAGTGCTGGGATTACAGGTGTGAGCCACTGCACCCAGTCTTTTCTAGTGATTTTTATTTTTATCTTGTGGCTTATCAGGTATAGTTCATGTTAGTGTATTTTATGTGTGGCCCAAGACAATTCTTCCTCCAGTGTGACTCAGGGAAGCCAGAAGATTAGAGACCCTTGAACTGTCTGGACATACTTTAGAGTCTCATTCTGATCCATTGCACTGATGACAATATGTTAACGAGTCAGATGAACGAGAGATGGATAATACAATGGAGGCCTTGGCAAGACACAGGCACTTCAGAGGGCGCTCCGTAAAGATTCAGGGACTGGCTGGGCACCATGGCTGCTGATACCTGTAATCCCAGCACTTGGGGAGGTCGAGGCGGCACATCATGAGGTCAGGAAATCGAGACCATCCTGTACAACATGGTGAAATCCTGTCTCTACTAAAAACACAAAAATTAGTTGGGTGTGGTGGCATGTGCCTGTAATCCCAGCTACTAGGGAGGCTGAGGCACAAGAATCGCTTGAACCCACGAGGTGGAGGTTGCGGTGAGCCGAGATCACGCCACTGTACTCCAGCTTGGCGACAGAGTCTGTCAAAAAAAAAGATCAGGTGCAGTGGCTCATGCCTGTAATCCCAGCACTCTGGGAGGCCAAGACAGGCGGATGACCTGAGGTTGGGAGTTTGAGACCAGCCTGACAAACATGAAGAAACCCCGTCTCTACTAAAAATACAAAAAATTAGCCATGCTTGGTGGCCCATGCCAGTTATCCCAGCCGCTCGGGAAGCTAAAGTAGGAGAATCGCTTGAATCCAGGAGGCAGAAGGTTGCGGTGAGCTAAGATCGTGCCACTGCACTCCAGCCTGGGCAACAAAAACAAAACTTTGTCTCAGAAAAAAAAAAAAAAATTCAGGGAGCTTCTACATGAATAAAATTTTTATTTATTTTTTTTTTTTTTTTGAGACAGAGTCTTGCTCTGTTGCCCAGGTTGGAGTCCAGTGGCATGATCTTGCTCACTGCAACGTCTGCCTCCTGGCTCCTGCCTCAGCCTCCCGAATAGCTGGGATTACAGGCACCCATCACCATGCCCAGCTCATTTTTATATTTTTAGCAGAGACAGGGTTTCACTGCGTTGGCCAGGCTGGTCTCAAACCCCTGACCGCAGGTGATCTACTCACCTTGGCCTCCCAAAGTGCTGGGATTATAAGCGTGAGCCACCGCACCAAGTCCCAACATCATAAAATTTTTAGGAGTCCGGTTGCCAGGGGCGTGTTGGGATATCTCCCTCAAAGTAGAAGATAAATTATTGCATTTTATGCCTTTCACCACAAAAAAGAAAGCACACCACTTGGTGGGTCTCTTCAGATTCTACAGTCAGCATATCCTGCACCTGAGGACACTACTTCTCTGTATGCCAGGCGTCACAGAAGGCTGGCAGCTTTGAGAAAGGTCTAAAGCAGGCCCAGAGCATGACAGAACTTCGCATTAGATACAGGATACTGTGCAAACAGTCCCACTCCTAGGGTAATACAATTCAGCCTACCCTATGGTGCTGGAGATATCAGAGGTGAGAGCAGATGCTGTGTATAATTTGTGTCAAGCTTTGGAATGGGCCTTGGGGCTCTGGAGCAAGACCATGCTGTCTGCAGTGAAGAATTAAACACCTGTTTGTCTTTTTTGTTTTGTTTTTCTGAGATGGAGTCTAGTTCTGTCACCAGGCTGGAGTGCAGTGGCACAATCTCGGCTCACTGCAAACTCCACTTCCCGGGTTCAGGCGATTCTCCTGCCTCAGCCTCCCGAGTATCTGAGACTGCAGGTGTGCGCCACCATGCCCAGCTAATTTTTGTATTTTTAGTAACGATCAGGTTTCACCATGGTGGTCAGGATGGTCTTGATCTCCTGACCTCATGATCTGCCTACCTCTACCTCCCAAAGTGCTGAGATTACAGGCGTGAGCCTGTAATCAGGTGCCCATCTAAACACCTGTTGAAAAACAACTCTGGGCTGGGCATGGTAGCTCACGCTTATAATCCCAGCACTTTGGGAGGCCGAGGCAGCTGCATCACTCGAGATCAGGAGTTCGAGCGAGACCAGCCTGGCCAACATGGTGAAACCCTGTCTGTACTAAAAATACAAAAATTAGTTGGGCATGATAGCCTGCACTTGTAATCCCAGCTACTTGGGTGGTTGAAACAGGAAAATCACTTGAATTCCGGGAGGTGGAAGTTGCAGTGAACTGAGATCATGCCACTGCACTGTAGGCTGGGTGACAGAATGAGACTCTGTCTCAAAAACAAAACTAAACACCACAAAACAAAAACAAAAACAAAAAAACTCTGGTATGGTACTGGGCCTTAGAAACAGAATGGTGGACCATGACCCAGTGACTATGTAGCTGGAATTTCCCATCATGGTTTGAGTCCTCTCAGAACCACTAATTCTTAGGATCAGGAGTGCACAGCAACATCCATCCTAATATTGATGTGATGTGGGGTGGGTGCGATGGCTCACACCTGTAATCCCGGCACTTTGGGAGGTTGAGGTGGGCCGATCACTTGAAGTCGAGAGTTTGAGACCAGCCTGGCCAACATGGTGAAACCTGGTCTCTACTAAAAATACAAAAATTAGCTGGGTGTGGTGGTGCACGCTTGTAATCCCAGCTACTTGGGAGGCTGAGGCGGGAGAATTGTTTGAACCTGGTAGGCAGAGGTTGCAGTGAGCCAATAGAGAGCCACTGAACTACAGACTGGGAGACAGAGCAAGACTCTGTATAAAAAAAAAAAAAAAATTGATGTGATATGTCTAGTATCAGTCAAGTAGGGCCAGAGGACCTGAGAAAGCTGCATGAGCAGGTAGCCCAGACTCCCATGATCCCCAACACTGTAGAACCAATTACTCTCCCTCAATTCATGCCTTTGTCTTTATGGGGAGTCTTCTATGGATCTAAAGGAGGAGAAAAAAGCCTGTGCTTTTGTACAGTAGGTCAGCTTAGTACACAAGTGCAGGAAACAAGTGGGCAATGGACAGCGTTACTCTGAGATCGTCTTGAAAGACAATGATGAAGGGAGAACGTTGGGGGTGCACAGGGTGATCCACTTTGTGTAGAAAGAGCAGTGACCTTAAACTAGCATATACATATATAGACTAACGGCAGCGGCAAATGTCCTGACTGACTGGTTAGGGGCCTGGAAGGAAAAGTAGGCTGGGCCTGGTGGCTCATGCCTGTAATCTGAACGCTTTGGGAGGCCGAGGTTGGCGGATCATGAGGCCAGGAGTTCGAGACCAGCCTGGCCAGCGTGGTGAAACCCCATCTTTACTATAAATACAAAAAGCTAGCTGGGCATGGTAACGTGTGCCTGTAGTCCCAGCTACTTGGGAGGCTGAGGCAGGAGAATTGTTTGAACCCGGGAGGTGGAGGTTGTAGTGAGCCGATATTGTGCCACTGTACTCCAGCCTGGGCAACAGAGCAAGATTCCATCTCAAAAAAAAAAAAAAAAAAAAAAAAGAAGAAGAAAGAAAGAAAGAAAAATATTAGAAGATTGGAGAAAAAGAGATCGGGGTAGAGCCACGTGAATGGACATATGGAAGTGGGCCTGAAGTTTGAAGATCTTTGTGTCACATGTTAATGCCCACCAGAGGACTTCTGCTAAGAAGGCTTTACATAGCAAAAAAGACAAAAATGACCCAGCCATTTGACCATAGCCAGCCTGTTACCCGCCACTCCAGCACTAAGGGCACATGAATGAAGCTGCCACAGTGGCAGAAACAAGGCTACCCATGGGTCAGCAATGTGGACTCCCACTCACCGAGGCTGATCTACTTACTGCCCCAGCCAAATGTCCAGCTTTCCACGAATAAAGACCAGCTCAGAGCTCGGGAGATGGTACTATTCCTTGATGAAATCAATGGGCCAGTTGGTGGAAATTTGACCACATTGAACCCCTTCTGTCCTGGAAAGTCCAGAGGTTTGTTCTTGTGGGAATAGGTACATATTCCAGGAATAGATTTTGCCTTTCCTGCCCACTGCAGTCCAGCCTGGGCGACAGAACAAGACTCTGTCTTAAAAAAAAAAAGAAAGAAAGAAATATACCAAATAATTCGTTCTGAGAGTTGACAATTATTATTGTTATTATTTTTGAGATGGAGTTTCACTCTTGTTGCCCAGGTTGGAGTGCAGTGGTGTGATCTCGGTTCACCGCAACCTCTACCTCCCGGGTTCAAGTGATTCTCCTGCCTCAGCCTCCCAAGTAGCTGGGATTACAGCACGTGCCACCACGCCCAGCTAATTTTATATTTTTAGTAGAGATGGGGTTTCTCCATGTGGGTCAGGCTTATCTCAAATTCCCGACCTCAGGTGATCCTCCTGACTCAGCCTCCCAAAGTGCTGGGATTACAGGCGTGAGCCACCGCGCCTGGCCAGAGAGTTGACAATTATTTTGTAATGAAGTATGTATCCAGATACACATAACTAGAAGTTGTCGCCCATGCTGGAGGGCAGTGGTGCAATCGTGGCTCACTGCAACCTCCATTTCCTGGGCTCAAGTGATCCACCCAAGCCTCCTGAGTAGCTGGGACTACAGGCATGTGTCACCACACCCAGCTAATTTTTGTATTTTTTGTAGAGACGGGGTTTCACCATGCAGGCTGGTCTCGAACTCCTAGGCTCAGATATCTGCCTGCTTCGGCCTCCCAAACTGCTGGGATTACAGGTGTGAGCTACCCCGCCCAGCCTAGAAGCTCTAATTGTACATGTACAGTTTCATTTTACTTTTATTTCCCCATCGGGTTAATAGTTAAAATAACTTTTTCCTTTTTATTTTGAAATAATGTTAAACTTGCAGAAAAATTGCAAGACAAGTGCAAAAAACATTTTTTTGCCTTGAACCATTTAAGAGTATGTTGCTAACAACATGTCCTGTGGCCCATGAGACTACTTTACTGTGTGGATTTCCTACACACAGCGACATTCCCTTACGTAAGTGTAATACAACCATCCAAACTAGGACACTGATAATGATGTTTTACTACAGTCGAATCCATGTACTCCATTCAAGTTTCACCAATCGTCCCAATTATGTCCTTGCAAAAGAATCCAACCCAGGATCACACGCTGCTTTTGGTTTTCATCCCTTTTTGGTTTTCTTTAGTCTGGAACAGTTCCTCAGTGTTCGCTCTACTTTCACGACCACTTTTGAAGATAACAGGCCAGTTATTTTATAGAATGTCCCTTGATCTGGGTTTGTCTGATGTATCTTCCTGTCTAGATTCAACATAGTGAAGATATTTATATCAAATGAAAACCATAGGCCGGGAGCGGTGGCTTATGACTGTAATCCCAGCACTTTGGGAGGCCAAGGCGGGCGGATCACTCGAGGTCAGGAGTTTGAGACCAGCCTGGCCAACATGGTGAAATCCCGTCTCTACTAAAAATACAAAAATTAGCCGGGTGTGGTGGTGTGTGCCTGTATTCCCAGCTATTCAGGAGGCTGAGGCGAGAGAATTGCTCGATCCCAGGAGGCGGAGGTTGCAGTGAGCGGAGATTGTGCCACTGTACTCCAGCCTGGGTCAGAGCCAGACTCAGTCTCAAAAAAAAAAAAAAGAAAGAAAAAGCAAAAGAGAAAACAATGAATCCACCCCCAATACCTTCAATTCCAGTCTGATGCCACAGGGTTTATTCGATATTGATTCTTTCATTTTAAATAGAAACTTAGCTCCATTATTCTCAAATGTTTACTTATGTGATCAATCTCCTGTCCTGCCCTCCATGAACCATTTCCTCACCTGGCTTGGACTCTGACATTCCCAGCTGGGCAGCTACAGCCACCACCCCTGCTCTCCCAGGGAAACTCTCCTCATGCTTGGGCTCCAGCACCCCAGCCTTACCACCACCTCTCCACACCAGGGACTCCCTCTTCATTCTGCTTGGGCTTTCACACTCTGAGCCCAGCTGTGAAATGGAACTTTTTACAACCAAAAGATTAAGAATGTGCACTATAAATTGTGACGCTGATGAAATCAGTCACATGTCTTCATATAGGCATGAGGAACAAATTAACTATATTCTGAACCTAGTTGGGGTTCTAAATGGACCTGCTGGCTATGCATGGTGGCTCACATGTGTAGTCCCAGCACTTTGGAAGACTGAGGTGGACAGATCATTTGAGCCCAGGAGTTCAAGGCCAGCCTGGGGCAACATGGCAAAACCTTGTCTCTACAAAAAATACAAAAAAATTAGCCGGGCGTGGTGGCACTACCTGTAGTCCCAGCTACTAGGGAGGCTGAGGTAGGAGGACTGCTTGAGCCAGGGAGGTTGAAGCTGCAGCGAAGCGTGATTGGGCCATTGTACTCCAGGCTGGGTGACAGAGTAAGACCCTGCCTCAAAAACATAAATATAAATAAATGAATAGATAAAAGTACCTTCTACGTTTCAGTATTTAATCCACTTGGAACTCATTTTTGTATGATATAAAATGCAGGTCCAATTATTTTCCTGATAGATAATAGCACCATCATTTATTATATAATCCATTGATTTCCCACTGATTTAAAATTGCACTGTTCACATTTTTTTTTCTTTCGTTATCATGAATGGGATTAGTGCCTTTATAACTGTTCTCATTTTATGTTCTTATAAACAGATATCTATTCCTGGATTCTTTCTCTGTCTTTTTTGTTTGTTTGTTTTTTTGAGACGGAGTCTCGCTTTGTCATCCAGGCTGGAGTACAGTGACGCAATTTTGGCTCACTGCAACCTCTGCCTCCTGGGTTCAAGCGTTGAACCCCGCCTTAGCCTCCCGAGTAGCTGGGACTACAGGCACATGCCACCATGCCCTGCCGATTTTTTGTATTTTTAGTAGAGACGGGGTTTCACCGTGTTAGTTAGGATGGTCTCGATCTCCTGACCTCGTGATCTGCCCGCCTCAGCCTCCCAAAGTGCTGCGATTACAGGCGTGAGCCACCACACCCGGCCTGGATTCTCTTTTCTCTTCCACTGGTTAATTTGTGTATGCCCAGGCCAATATTGTCTTGATGCTATAAGGTATCTTTATAGTGGCTTTTGAGATCTAGTAAGCCAAGGTCTAGTACACCCTTAGCATACTTCTTCCTACATTTATTTGCTATTTACAAGTACTTTATTCTTTCCAAACAAATTGTGAGATAATTTAATCCAATTAAAAAGAAACTTGTTGGATACTATGACCGTTACATAGTTCAACAGACTGAATCATGAAGAGATGTATACCATCTGTCTGATGTATCTGGGGTGGTTGGGGAAGAAAAACGTGTGGGATTATATTGGAATTTTTTTCTTTTTTTTCCTTTGCCCCAGCTGCTGGGATAGAATAGGAATTGTATCAACTGCATGTAAATTTGTAGAGTTGTACTTTTTGCGATAATGTCTTGATATTCACAAAAGAAACAATGAAGGTCATACAATGCTGCTCATTATTCAGATCCTGATTCATTTATTTCCCCAACATATCTATTTGAGCACCTGCTATAGGCTAGGCACTATTCTAGATGCTGGGGGTTCAACTGGGGACAAAGCTAAATTCCTGCTTTTTTGAAAAAGCCCAAACTTTAGTAGGGGCAGACAGGTAATAAATATAAACACACACACAGAGATATATATGTAAATAAATATGTAATATGTCAGATAGTATTAAATACTCTGGCAAAAACTAAATCCAATTAAAGATATAGTGTGCTGGGAGGAGGGCTGTTTTTTTATTTAGCGCAAAAGCTGATGTGGTACTTGAGCACAGATATGAAGGACATGAAGGAGTCATCCGTGCGTTCCGGGTGGTGGAGACAGAAAATGCAGAGGTGGGAGTGTGCTTGGTGTGTTATGCCGGCAGAGGGAGAGCAGGCAGCCCAGCGTGGCTACGGCAGGGTGAGAATCAGGAAGAGAGGCGGGAGGTGGAGACAGAAAGGTAGCTGGGAGGCGCTGTACCGGGTAGAGCCATGGAGACCACTGTGAGTACTGTGGCTGAATATCAGGGAGAAGGGAAATTATCCTGAATCTGGAGCAGAGGAGTGACATGATCTGATGAAGTTCTTAACGAATCATTCTGATGGACAGGAGTGGAAGCAGGGAGGCCAGTTAGGACTCTGGCTTTGTCTTGCCTGAGATGAGGGTGGCTGGGAGGAGGGTGGGGGTGTGGGGGTGAGAGATGGGGGATTCTGATCTGCCTGGCTCACGTGCCACCACAGGCCACCAGAGGGCACTACACATACGTCCTTGGTGAGGCTGAGCTCTGACAGCCAGTCCTTCCCTCACCCTCCCCAAATGACAGGTTGTGATGCCTCTCTACAATAACCACCCCACTCGTTTTGCTACTGGAATTTAGATTCTGTTCCAGACTGTAACGTGCCCAGCCTCAAAAGATGAACCATGGTAGTACAAGCACCATCTGAGTCTCCGCGGTTGCGGTCATCTGTCTAATGTCAGTCTTCCTTTGTTTCCAGGACCCTCCTATCTCTCCATCAGCCTCTCCTGTACACTGACCTGCATCAACTAGTGCGTTAGTGTAGTCTGGGAAAACAGGTTTGCTGAATGTGACTGGGAGTTCCTTTCTCTGCCATTATTTCTAATGGGAACATTGCCTTTTAAAACCTATAGTGCTGAATGAAAAGAATGTTTTTAGACTGAGTGACATGGTTCATGCCTGCAGTCCCAGCAATTTGGGAGGCTGAGACGGGTGGATCACTTGAGCCCAGGAGTTTGAGACCAGTCTAGGAAACATAGCAAGACCTCATCTCTATAAAAAATACACAAATTAGCCGGCATGGTGGTATGCACCTGTAGTCCCAGCTATTCAGGAAGCTGAAGTGGGAGGATCACGTGAGCCCAGGAGGTTCAGGTTGCAGTGAGCCAAGATTGCACCACTGCACTCCAGCCTAAGTAACAGAGCAAGACCCTGTCTCTACAAAAATACAAAAATTAGCTGGGCATGATGGCAGGTGCCTGTAATCCCGGTAACTTGCGAGGCTGAGGTGGGAAAATTGCTTGAACCCGGGAGGTAGAGGTTGCGGTGAGCCAAGATCGCGCCATTGCAATGCAGCCTGGGCAAAAGAGCGACTCGGTCTCAAAAAAAAAAAAAAAAAAAAAAAAAAAGATACCCACATGTGGTTAGTGTCTGCTGTATTGGACAGGGCGGGTTTACAGTGTGTGGAAGAACGTCTTATCATCTCCCCAGTATTCATGCTTCTCTTTCTTTCATTATAGAACTTCTCCTCCAAGTTTAACAATGCACATGAATATCCAGCTTCAGGCACCATTTCCCAGCTTCGCTCAGTTAGGTGTGGCCATGTGTGTTTGTTTTCTAGTGCAGTGTGACAAGTGACCGCAGACACAGCAGCTTAAAACAACATCCACTTATTATCTCAGAGCTCTGTAGGTCAGAAGTCTGGGCTTGGCTGGATTCTCTGCTCAGGGTCCCACAAGGCTGAAAGCAAGGTGTCCATGGGCTGGGCTCTTGTCTGGAGGCTCTGGGGAAGAACCTACTTCTAGACTCGTTTGGGTTGACAGAATCCAGTTCCTTGTGGCTGTAGATCTGAGGTCCTGGTTCCTACCTGGCTGTGAGCAACGGGAGCTACTCTCTGTTCCCAGAGGCTGCTGGGATACTTCGTGGGGTCCCTACATCTTTTTCTTTTTTTAAACGGAATCTCACTCTGTTGCCCAGGCTGGAGTGCAGTGATGCTATCTTGGCTCACTGCAACCTCTACCTCCTGGCTTCAAATGATTCTCCTGCCTCAGCCTCCCAAGTAGCTGGGATGACAGGCATGCACCACCACGGCCAGCTAATTTCTGTATTTTTAGTAGAGATCAGGTTTCATCATGTTGGCCAGGCTGGTCTTGAACTCCTGACTTCAGGTGACCTGCCCTCCTTGGCCGTCCTTGGGATTACAGGTGTGAGCCACTGCACCCGGCCGGTCCCCTACATCTTCATAGCACCTTGGTGCAGTGTCTTTGTCATGCTTGGAATCTCTCTCTGATGGTTAGTTTTAGGTGTCGACTTGACTGGATTAAGGAAAACCTAGAAAGCTACTAAAGCATTATTTTGAGTGTCTCTGGGAAGGTGTTTCCAGAGGAGATTAGTGTGTGAGTCTCAGTGGACTGGGTGGGGGAGATCTGTCTGCAGTGTGGGTGGGCACCATTCAATCTGCTGGGGGCCTGGACAGAATAAAAACCGGGGGATCTGCCTGCTGGAGCTGGGATACACTCTTCCTCTCCTGTCCTTGGACAATAACTCCAGACTTCTCAGCCTCTGCATTCCAGGACTTACATCGGTGGCCCCCCTCCCTAAAATCTCAGGCCTTTGGGCTTGACCTGAGAGTTACACCCTTGGCCTCCCTGGTTCTGAGGCCTTCAGACTTGGATTGAGCCACGCTACCAGCATCCCAGGGTCTCCAGCTTGCATATGGCTCATTGTGGGACTTTTCGGCTGCCATAATCACATAAGCCAATTCCTCTAATAAATCTCCTCTCAACCAGGTGCACTGGCTCACATTTTTTTGTTTCCCAGTGCGTGTAAAAGTTATGGTTACACTATACTGCAATAGTCTATTACGTGTGCAATAGCATTCATTATGTCTAAAAAACAAGGTACACACTTTCATTAAAAATACTTTTAATGAAGTATTTTAAAATACTGGGTGTGGTGGCTCATGCCTGTAATTTTGGCAATTTGGCAGGCAGACGCAAGAGAATCAGTTGAGCCCAGGAGTTCAAGACCAGCCTGGGCAACCTAGTGAGACTCTGTCTCTTTAAAAAAATTATCTATCTATCTATCCATCCATCTACGTATCTATCTATCATCCATGTATGTATGTATGTAACTATCAATTATCTATGTATATATGTATGTATGTATGTATCTATCCACCCATCCATCCATCCATCCATCCATCCATCCATCCATCCATCCATCCTTCCTATTGGTTCTGTCTCTCTGGAGAACCCTAATACACTCCCTTTCTTCCCCTTCTGCCCAGCAGCCAGAAAAACTGTGATTTCCAAAGGCTTGTGGTTAGATTACACCCACGTGGATAATCCTTTTGCTTTACAACAGAACATAATCACAGGAGTGAGATCTTGTTGATTTCTACCTACCTTCAAAGAAGAAGGAAGGGATTATACCAGGGCAAGGATCATAGGGAGAATTCTTAGAATTCTGCCTACTATGCCATGTGATTAAAAGAAGTTAATGGCAACGCTGTTCTTCCAGTTGCTCAGGTCAAAATACTGGGTGTCCTCCT
>PVKV010021149.1:18859-38289 GCA_004027835.1 Alouatta palliata
GCCTCCCGAGTAGCTGGGATTACAGGCACGCGCCACCACGCCCAGCTAATTTTATAGTTTAGTAGGGATGGGGTTTCTCCATGTTGGTCAGGCTAGTCTTGAACTCCTGACCTCAGGTGATTCGCCTGCTTTGGCCTCCCAAAGTGCTGGGATTACAGGCATGAGCCACCGCACCTGGCACATTCTGTTCTTACTATAACAACCAGAGTGATCCCGATACAGCATATGCCAAACTCTGTCCCTTAGCACTATTCAGTGGGTCTCTATCTCATAATAAAGACCAGAATCCTTAATATGGACCACACGATTCTACTTTGGTCTCCGTATTAGGTTGGTTACCTCAAAATCCTATCTATCACTCTTCTGACTGGGTGTCGTAGTTCATACCTATAATCCCAGCACTTTGGGAGGCCAAGGTGGGCAGATCACTTGAGGTCAGGAGTTTGAGAGCAGCCTGTCCACCTGGCAAAACCCCGCCTCTACTAAAAATACAAAAATTAGCTGGCGTGGTGGCACACACCTGTAATCCCAGCAATTTGGGAGGCTGAGATGGGCAGATCGCTTGAAGTCAGGAGTTCAAGACCAGCCTGGCCAACATAGTGAAACCCCCATCTCCCCCAAAAATACAAAATCTAACTGGGCACGGTGATGCGTGCCTGTAGTCCCAGCTACTCAGGAGGCTGAGGCACAAGAATCGCTTGAACCTGGGAGGCAGAGGTTGCAGTAAGCTGAGATTGAGCCACTGCACTCTAGCCTGGGTAACAGAGTGAGACTCTATCTCAAAAAAAAAAAAAAAATCCTATTGCTCTCCCCCTCCTTCCCTTCACTGTAGCCTGTAGCCTCACGGGACTCCTTGCTGTCCCTTAAACATGTCAAAAGTGCTTTAGGGCTTTGGTATTTGCTATTCTCTTTGCCTAGAATGTTCTTCCCCAAGATATATTAATGGTTAGCTCTCATTTTCTTCATGTCTTAATTCAAAAGCCACCTTTCAGCCAGGCAAGGTGGAGCATGCCTGTAATCCCAGTGCTTTTGGGAGGCTGAGGTGGGAAGATTGCTTGAGGCCAAGAGTTCGAGACCAGCCTAGGGAATATAGTGAGACGGTTTTTGCCTCTACAAAAATAAAAAATTAGCTGGCTTGGTGGTACATTCCTGTAGTCTCAGATACTTGGGAGGCTGAGACAGAGGATAGCTTGAGCTCAGGAGTTTGAGGTTGCAGTGAGCTATGATCATGCCACTGCACTCCAGCTTAGGTGACAGAGATCCTATCTCTAAAAAAAAAAATAAAAATAGGCCAGTTTGGTGCCTCATGCCTGTAATCCCAGCACTTTGGGAGGCTGAAGTGGGCAGATCACAAGGCAGGAGTCGAGACCAGCCTGGCCAATATGGTGAAAACCTGAGTCTACTAAAAATACCAAAAAAAAAAAAAAAAAAAAAAAAATTAGCTGGGTGTTGTGGCGCATGCCTGTGATCCTAGCTTCTTGGGGGGGCTTAGGTAGGAGAGTCAACTGAACCTGGGAGGCAGAGGTTGCAATGAGCTGAGATCATGACACTGCACTCTAGCCTGGACAACAGAACAAAACTCAGTCTCGGGAAAAAAAAAAAAACTAAACTAAATTCAGGCCAGGCATAGTGGTTCATGCCAGTAATCCCAGTGAGGCCAAGGTGGACAAATCACTTGAGCCCAAGGAGTTTGAGACCAGCCTGGGCAACTGGGCAACATGGGGAAATCCTCATCTCTAAAAAAAGTACAAAACTTAGCTGAGTGTGGTGGCAGGTGCCTGTAATTACAGCTACTTGGAAGGCTGAGCTGGGGAAGTTGAGAATGCGTGAGTTGTGATAGCACCGCTATATTCCAGCCTGGGCGACAGAGTGAGACCCTGTCTCCAAAACAACACAAATTTACCTTTCTAGTGAGACTTCTCATGGCTAAACCACTTCATATCCTCCTTTAGTTTTGTGCACCTTAGTACTTGTCACTGTGCAACATACTAAAGGTGTTTTTTTCTTTTTGAGATGGAGCCTCGCTCTGTCACCCAGGCTGGAGTGCAATGGTGTGATCTCGGCTCACTGCAACCTATGCCTCCCCAGTTCAAGTGATTCTCCTGCCTCAGCCTCCTGGGTAGCTGGGATTACAGGCACGCAGCAACATGCCCAGCTAATTTTTGTGTTTTTAGTAGAGACAGTGTACCGAGTCCAGCTCGGCTGTAGAGACCCTCGACCCAGGCGGCGCTGAAGGCATTAAGAAGCAGACACCCAGATACAACAGTAAAGTGGGACTAGCCGGGGGCCTTCTGAGCTGAGAGCCTCAGGGGGCTGACAGCATCCCGGACTGAAGGCCTCGAGCAGACTCTGACCCACATATTTATTCTCTCTGAACAGGTGCTTATTGACAAACAGGTGTTCTGTGTTTTCTCATAGAACCAAGATAAACTAGGTAAGCAGCTGGTGCCTGCTTACCACAGATCAGCGACAAACCAGAAAGTATTCTCCATGAGGGAGCCACGGGGGCAGGTCACATATCCCGTGCTGAAATAATTGTTTTAACCAGTGTATGATATACATATACTGGTTTGCTACTTTAGAATGCCCCAAGCAGTTTTCCACTGGTGGGTGGGGTGGAGGACTGGCTAGGTTTTCCTTGCCATTGTTCTTAGCAAACAATATAGTCCATCGTAAACAGCATTTCTCAACAATAGGGTTTCACCATGTTGGCCAGGCAGGTCCTGAATTCCTGACCTCAAATGATCCACCGATCTCAACCTCCCAAAGCGCTAGGATTGCAAGCACGAGCCGCTGTGACCGGCCCACACTACAGATTTTAATTTTTCATCTTGTTTCTCTCTCCCACCAAAATGTAATCCATTAGCACAGAGATTCTCTCCCAATCCCTCCTCCTTTTCTTTTGTATCAAGTTGGCATATGGTAAGCACTCACTAATGTTTCTTGTATTAATAACACTGTGAGAGGGAGATGACGAGAGTGAAGCATTCTTTTTGGCTGGACGCAGCGGCTCATGCCTGTAATTCCTGCACTTTTGGAGGCTGAGGTGGGATGGATCACCTGAGATCAGGAGTTGGAGACCAGCCTGGCTAACGTGGTGAAACCCCGTCTCCACAAAAAAAAAAGAAAGAAAAAAAATTAGCTGGGTGTGGTGGCATGAGCTTGTAGTCCCAGGTACTCAGGAGGCTAAAGCGGGAGAATTGCTTGAACCCAGGAGGCAGAGGTTGCAGTGAGGCAAGATCATGCCACTGCCCTCCAGCCTGGGCAACAGAGCAAGACTCCGTCTCAAAAAAACAAAACTTTAAAAAAAAAAATAAGAGACAGGATTCCAAGCTGGGGTGTAGTGCTGCTGTCACAGTCCACTGTAGCCTTGGAATTCTTGGGCTCAAGCCATCCTCTCACCTCAGCCTCCCGACTGCTGAGACTACAGGTGCGAACCATCACACCCAGCTAATATTTTTATTTTTGGTAGAAACAAGGTCTTGCTATGTTGCCAAGGCTGGTCTCAAGGGGTCCTCCTGGCTTCAAGAGGTCCTCCTGTCTCAGCCTCCCAACGAGCAGGGATTATAGGCATGGGCCACCATGCCTGGCTGGGAGTTGGAGCATTCTAAGATCTTTCTACTGCTTGGGAGGGAGGTGGTGATTAACTTTAGAGTTGCCAAGCTAAATGGGCATGCCACGCTTTTAAGGGATACCACTGAGAGAACCGAAATGGAACTAGGACTTCAATGTGGATGGGAAGAGAAGGGGAAAAAAGAAAATGTAATTAAGCCAATGGGAGGTGGGAATGAAGAAAGAGCAGCAAAGATACAATAAAAAGAAAGCACAAAGCTTCCTGATTCTTGTCGAATAATGGCAGATGCCTAAAATCCCCTCACAGGCCTTCACAAACCATGCAGATCCACAATGAAAGCAAATTACATCACCCCATCCCTCACAGCCTCACTAGGAGACAGGGCATACCTCAAACTTCAATTTACATGTAAATGGGAGATAAATATCTGAAACCAGCAGAGCTAGGTCTAGAGCTCACTTCTGAACGGGGAGTCCGGAGGGTTGTGTGGAAGATGGCAGAGTGCAGCCGGGTCCTGGAGGCGGGGGCACACAGATAGCATCGGCTAGAATTAGCCCCAGAAGGAGAGGATAACTATCCTGAGACCTGCTGGGTCAGAGCACTGTCTACTGAGTAATAAAAGGAACATTCACGAAACAGCAATAGCAGAAACAACATTCTCTGATCACAATTCAATACAATTACACATTAACAAAATTAAAAGCAAAAAGACTTTTTGAACTAGAGTTTTTTTTTTTTTTTTGAGATGGAGTCTCGCTCTGTCACCCAGGCTGAAGTGTAGTGGCGCTATCTTGGCTCATTGCAACCTCCGCCTCCTGGGTTCCAGCAATTCTAGTGCTTCAGCCTCCCGAGTAGCTGGGATTACAGGTGCCCGCCACCACATCCAGCTAAGTTTTGTATTTTTAGTAGAGATGAGGTTTTACCACGTCGGCCAGGCTGGTCTTGAACTCCTGACCTCAAGTGATTCGCTTACCTTGGCCTTCCAAAGTGCTGAGGTAACAGGCGTGAGCCACCGCACCTAGCCTAGACATTTTAAAGAATTTGATTAAGGAACTCTTGTGTCAACAGGGTAATACAAACCAAAATTGCAGAATTTCATAAAATAGCAATAATGAAAACAGTTTATCTGAATCGATGAGGTACTGCAAAAGCAGTTGCCAGGAGAAAACATCAAATACTCATATCAGTAAAAGTAAACATCAACTAAAAAGGAAAAACCCAAAGTAAACCAAGAGAAAGTAGAAGGTAGGAATGAATATAGACATAAATAGAAATTAATGAGTTAGGCCCAGGGGCAGTGGCTCATGCCTATAATCCCAGCACTTTGGGAGGTTGAGGTGGGTGGATCACTTCGAGCTCAGGAGTTCGAGACCAGCCTGGGCAACATGGTGAAACCCTGTCTCTACTAAAAATACAAAAATTAGCCAGGTGCATGGTGGCAGATGCCTATAATCCCAGCTACTCAGGAGGCTGAGGCAGGAGAATCATTTAAACCCGGGAGGCAGAGGTTGCAGTGAGCTGAGATTGCATCACTGCTGGAGCCTAAGCAACAGAGTAAGAGTCGTCTCAAAAAAAAAAAAAAAAAAGAAAGAAAGAAAAAAGAAAAGAAAAAGAAAAAAATAAGCTAGGAAACAGAAAAAAATGGTGTTTGGAGTTGGAGATAGCATGGACACTGGTAGAGCTATTCTAGATGTGGTGAGGAGGTGACCCCTGTCTGGTCCAGGTACTCCCAGCTCCCCCTGCACCCCTCTTGGCTCCAGCCTTTGGAGCATATCTGCCTGCCCCAACCCTAGTTTCCTGCGTTTTCCTTGTCCTCTGTCCTCCTCTGCACCATTGAAGGCAGAAGCATGGGGTGCTCCACTATGCTGGCCGTCCATGGGCAGCACCAATGGGCAGACAGCAGTGAGGCCTCGGATTCGCCTCTGTTGTTTCTCCATTCCACCTCCATAAGAAGACTGGATGCCTGTGCTAATGCAGAGATTGAGGGACCCCAACATAAACCCTTGCTTGAAGGAATCTGATGCTTCTACTAGAGGAATGGATGAAAATGACCATGACAGGGACACATGTTCCATTTATGAGTTTATTTATTGATGGTCTTGCTATGACATCCAGGTTGGCCTCAAACTGCTAGATTCAAGGGATCCTACTGCCTCAGCCTCCCGAGTAACTGGTAGGCAGCCACTCTGGGCTCTACTTCTTGCAGTGTGAAAACTACCCGAAAGTCTGGAATTCTATCATGATCCAGAGAAGACAGGATGGAGTGGAGCCATCTGTATCCACAGCAGACAGAGAGATGAAATCTTGGGACAATGGGAGAGAAGCCCTATTGAGTGTCTGCATTAAAATTGTTTGTATACATTCATGCCCGCATCGACGTGGAGAAATATCATAATCATCAGGCTGAGCGAGAGAAAGCAGGCTCAAAGGGCTACATACTGTATGATTCCATTTATGTGACATCTGGAAAAGGCAAAATCTGAAGGTTACCAGCTGCTGAAACTGGGGAGGAAGAGTGCTGAAAAAGAGGCATGAGTTATAATTGAATCTTGATGTGGTAATACCTATACCATTGTGGATACATGTCAAAAGTCATCATACTGTACAGTCAAAACGGGTAAATTTTATTGTATGGAAATTAGGCCTAAATAAAGTTGGTACTATTGTTGTTGTTTCTGAGAAAGGGTCTCGCTCTGTCACCCAGGCTGGAGTGCAGTGGTGTGATCTCAGCTCACTGCAACCTCTGCCACCTGGGTTTAAGCGGTTCTTGTGCCTCAGCTTCCCCAGGAGCTGGGACTGCAGGTGCCCACCATCACATCCAGCTAATTTTTGTATTTTTAGTAGAGATGGGGTTTCACCATGTTGCTAGGTTGGTCTCGAGCTCCTGACCTCAGGTGATCTACCTGCCTCGGCCTCCCAAAGTGATGGGATTACAGGCGTGAGCCACTGCGTTTGGCCATAAATTTGATTTTAAAACTAAAAAAAAAAAAAAAAATTTTTTTTTTTGGTATAACTTTGATGTAAATAATGTATTTTTCTTTTTTTCTTTCTTTTTTTTTTTTAGAGAGATGGAGTTTTGCTGTTGTTGCCCAGGCTGGAGTGCAATGGCATGATTTCGGCTCACTGCAACCTCTACCTCCCAGGTTCAAGCAATTCTCTTGTCTCAGCCTCCCAAGTAGCTGGAATTACAGATGCCTGCCAGCATGCCCAGCTAATTTTTGTAATTTTAGTAGAGACGGGGTTTTGCCATGATGACCACGCTGATCTCGAACTGCTGACATCAGGTGATCTACCCGCCTCAGCTTCCCAAAGTGCTGGAATTACAAGCAGGAGCCACTAATAATAAAGGCGAAGAATAATGTTTTAATGTCAACTGGCAATGAATCCTAAACTCAGCTCAGAAGTTTTTAAGTCATACGACCTTGATTATTAAATATGATTCTACTTGAAGAAAAAATGGATTGTTTCAAAAAAAAAAAAAGAAAATTCTAAAAAACATAAATTAACTGAACTGCTGTTTCTTAGGGAAAAGAAACCTGTCAAGCAGTCGAACTGCTAGCTAACCTAATCAAGGATAAAAGGGTATGTTCCCAACACAAAGAGATAGTAAGCATTTGAGGTGACTGATGGATATCGCAGTTACCCAGATTCAAACATTACATATTGTATGCTTGTAAGGAAATATCACATGTACTCCATAAATATGTATAACTATTATGTATTCACAAAATTCTTTTAAAAAAGAACAAAAGGAAAAAGGCATCAGTATGCAAGATAAGAAATGACAAGGAGGACAACCACTAACACAGAATTTACAAATCCTAAGACTCTACTTTTCTCAAGTCAGACTAACTCGTTTGAAAACCTAGGTTAAATAAATAATTTTCTACAAAATATTATTTACCCAAATTGACCCTGGCAAACACAGAAAGTTTAAACAAATTAACGAACTGCTCTTTAACAAGTCACGAGGCCCAGATGGATTCACAGGAGAATTTACCAAAAATTCAAAGCTATTTAAAATGTTCCAGAGCCTAAAAAAAGAAAACTTCCACTTATTTTTAAACAACCGCATGCATTTTAAAGAAACTAAGAGGAAAAAGTAGTCTTTAGTGTGTATTCACATATTTATAAATTGTCCTTACTTCACTCACTGTTTAAATAAGGTTAGGCACATATTAAACATTTCTGATGCTCATCAGTCTTTTCTGAAGATTCGTTTCCATCTGGCTCTGGCAAAGGAGTGCAAAGGAGAGATGGAGCAGAACCTATCGTGGAAGACAAAGCTTTTCCAGATAACCTTGGCAGCGTTTTGCTGGCCAGAGAGGTCGAGGTCATCCCCAGTTGCAAGGCAGGTAGGGAATTATATGTAATGTTTTAGCTGCACACATTGTGATATGGTGTGACTGTGTCCCCACCCAAATCTTATCTTGAATTGTACTCCCATAATTCCCATGTGTTGTGGGAGGGACCCAGTGGGGGATAATTTAATAAAGGGGGAGGTTTCCCCTATACTGTTCTTGTGGTAGTGAATGAGTCTCACGAGATCTGATGGTTTGATAAGGGGAAACCTGTTTTGCTTGGCTCTCATTCTCTTCTCTTGTCTGCTGCCATGTGAGATGTGCCTTTCACCTTCTACCATGATTGTGAGACTTCCTCAACCATGTAGAACTGTAGTGAGTGAGTCTTATGAGATCCGATGGTCTGATGAGGGGAAACCTGTTTCGCTTGGCTCCCATTCTCATCTCTTGTCTGCTGCCATGTGAGATCCTTTCGCCTTCTACCATGATTGTGAGGCTTCCCCAGACGCGTAGAACCGTAAGTTCAACAAACGTCTTTCTTTTGTAAATTGCCCAGTCTCAGGTATGCTTTTATCAGCAGCATGAAAAACAGACTAATACACATTGTGTCCTCCATCAAATTCAGGTTCTACTCATCAAGAAGAAAAGGAGACCAGTCATTGGGTAGAAAGAGAGCAGTGACTGCCATAGCCCACCCTTGGCTATCCATCCTCACATGCACAGAATATACTCCCTTTCTTTTCTTTTTGGAGATGGAGCCTCACTCTGTCGCCCAGGCTGGAGTGCAAAGGCGTGATCTCAGCTCACTGCAACCTCTGCCTCCTGGGTTCAAGCGATTCTCCTCCCTCAGCCTCCTGGGTAGCTGGGATTACAGGCACGTGCCACTATGCCTGGCTAATTTTTTTGGTATTTTTAGTAGAAATGGGGTTTCACCATATTGGTCAGGCTGGTCTCAAACTCCCAACCTCGTGATCTGCCTGCCTCAGCCTCCCAAAGTGCTGGGATTACAGGTGTGACCCATCACGCCTGGCCAAATATACTCCCTTTCTAAGGGAGACAGTGCCGAAGTCTCACCCAGAGCCTATGTCCATCTCAAAACCCAGAATCTCCACCTAATATATAGCTCTCTCCATTTAGTCCTGATGCGAATCTTCAGAGTCCAGTAAAACTGTGAACTAAAAGGCAAATTATCTTCCCCCAGCATGTCTCATATACAATGATGCAGAAGGAACATAATAATAACTTCCATGTAGGACATAGGAAAGAATGTGAATAAAGGAGAGAATCTCTCTGTTCTAAGCATGCCAAAGGTGTTGCAAATATCAGATCTATAGCAAATGTCAGATCCCGCTAGGCAGGAGTGGCCAGGACTCCCTTCCAGGCAGGGAGGAAATTCCTTGTTCAGCCAACCTACTCTCTAGGAGGAATTCCCTTCTCTTTTGTACTCTATGGTCCAAGTTCCATCTTCTTTTGAAACAGCTTCTTGTTCATTATTCCCTTTAACCACATCTGAAGTGAACTTTGGGGAGAATATGCTTTCTGTTGTGTGAGTTCAGGAGCCTGGTACTGAAAAATTAAACGCTTTTGCTGGCCTGGTTTTAAAATTTTCATTTTTGGTGGTATGATTCCTTAAAAATTGTTGTAGGTGCTCAGTGTATTTGTCTCTGGTTAAACTTATGTTTGAGCCAAAGCTCCTGTACAGCCATAGTCTTTTAGGCCTGAAAACCTTCCTTTGCTAGCTACTGGCCTTTGTGCTCCGCCTGTCCCTGTAGCCTTTACCTTAATGATTATTGACTTGAGACAATTTGAAGCAAAAGATCCTAGTGGGAAGAAACGACTTTATGGACTCCACTTCCTCTGCTGAGTGATGAGTTCTTAGAGGAAGGTGCTTAGGAAAGGCCCAAGACACCAACCAGTCTTACCTTCTTCCACCATTTTGCTTGGCAGCCACCACTCCTATATGGAGAACAGAACAATTATTATTATTATTATTTTTGAGACAGGGTCTTGTTTGGCTCTTTTATCCCTGCTAGAGTGAGTGCAGTGGTGCGATCACGACTCACTGCAGCCTCAACCTTCCTAGGCTTAGGTGATCTTTCTGTCTCAGCCTCCCAAGTAGCTAAGACTACAGGCACATGCCACCACACCAGGCTAAGTTTTTGTAGAGATGAGGTCTTGCTATGTTGCCCAGGCTGGTCTCAAACTCCTAGGCTCAAGCGATCTGCCCACCTCAACCTCCCAACCTCCCAAAGTTGCTAGGATTACAGGCGTGAGCCACTGCGCCTGGCCCAGAGCAACCGGCTTTTTCAGCCCTGCAGTTCTCCAAATTGTGAAATGCTCCTTCTAAGTAGATTTGCAGGCCTAGGCAGAAGTACTCCTCAGGGAAGTAGCACTGCCTTCCCTTTTTCCTTCAGCCTGATAACTCTAGTTTACTGGTCTTCAAGAATTCGTTGAAAGTGGAATGAAGTCACCAGCATGTGCCAACATTCTGAATTATTCTAGCCATTTACCCCATCCCTACAGACTTGGTTGGTATGTGGGTGTCTCCCATGAAATAGCAGACTGACTAAACGTTTCCCCACTGCACAGCAAGGTTGTCAGCATTCCCGTCTGCAGTATTGGTGCCCCCACTGCCCAAAGCTCCATCTCTACCACTCAACGAAGTCCACGTTTCAGATGATATTATGTGCAGCACCCGACCAGTGTACTGAATCATCTATTTGACAGGAATGCATTTAGCTGCACTTAACAAACCTAGCAAAGCAAAGGCAAAACAAGTAAGGGGTTTACTTTTCTTACGTTATGAGGAGCCTGGGACAGGCAGTCCAGGGCTCTTGCAGCAGCTCAAGGAATCTGGCTGTTTTTGTCTTTTTTAGCCATCCTTAGTGTGTATCTTTTGGCTTCACGATGACAAGGTGGCTGTAACTCTTGGTTTACAGGTAGGAAGAAGTGGGTGGGGGAAGGCAGAACGCATGCGCTAGTTGCGTCTGGCTTGGTTTCTTCTTTTTTAATCAGGTGATTGATTGCTTTTCCTGAAGTACCACCCAGTGACTTTTATTTGCACCTTCTTGGCCACATTGACACCCTTAGCTCTGGAGGAAGGTGGGGAGAAAAGGATCTCAAAACTCTGAATAGAATCGGGGTCCTGTAAGTAAGAAGGGGAGAACATGCCAGGTAGTGTGGTGACTCACATCTGTCATCGCAGCACTTTTTTTTTTTTGGAGATGGAGTCTGGCTCTGTCACCCAGGCTGGAGTGCAGTGGTGGGATCTCGGCTCACTACAACCTCTGCCTCCCTGGTTCAAGCGATTCTTCTGCCTCAGCCTCGTGAGTAGCTGGGATTACAGGCATGCACCACCACGGCTGGCTAATTTTTGTATTTTTTGTAGAGACAGGGTTTTGCCATATTGGCCAGGCTGGTTTCGAATTCCTGACCTCAAGCAATCCACCCATCTTGGCCTCCCAAAGTGTTGGGATTACAGGCGTAAGCCACCATGCCTGATCCCATATATAGCTGGAGTGGCATGTGCCTGTAATCCCAGCTACTTGGGAGGCTGAGGCAGGAGAATTGCCTGAACCTGGGAGGCAGAGGTTGCAGTGAGCTGAGATCGCACCATTGCATTCAAACCTGGGCAACAAGAGCAAAACTCCATCTCAAAAGAAAAAAAAAAAGTAGTCAGGATAATGGTTACCTCTGGAGAAGGGAGGAGTGGGTAACGACTGGGAAGGTGCATGAAGGGTGCCTTTGAGGTGTTGTTAAGGTTCTAATTCTTGATCTGGGTGTTGATTATATAGATATGTTTACTTTGTGAAAATTCATCAAGTTGTATAATTATAATTAGTACCCTTTTCTTGGCTGGGCTCACTCACATGTCTATATGCAGTCTGGCAGGCAGCTAACCAAGGCTGGCATCAGCTGGAGCAACTCGGGAATCTCAGCTTCACAACATGTGTCTGTCATGTTCTCATCATGATGCTAGAGGTGCGAAAGGGCGCAGCTCCCAATGTTCAGATAAATTTCAAGCCTCTGCTGCCATGCAATCTGCCAGCTTTCCATTGGCAAAACCAAGTCACACAGTGGAAGTTAGAATTAAGGGGCAGGACAGGTTACTCCACTCATGGTGGTGGAGGCCACTGGCACAGTCACATGGTAAAGGGCATGGATACAGGGAAGGTGATGAAGTGGGCCATCAACACAATGTACCACAGTGTGGGAGACAGAAAGTGAATCGTTGATGACAATACAGTGAAACACATATTTAAGAAATTATGAAACACATAATTAAGAAAAGCAAAGCTGGGCATGGTGGCTTATGCCCGTAATCCCAGAACTTTGGGAGGATGAACTGGGCAGATCACTTGAGGCCAAGAGTTCAAGACCAGTCTGGGCAACATGACGAAGCTCCATCTCTACAAAAAAAATACAAAACAATTAGCCTGGCATGGTAGCACGTGCCTGTAGTCCCAGCTACTCGGGAGGCCAAAGTGGGAGGATCACTTGAGCCCAGGAGGTTGAGGCTGCAGTGAGCTGTGATCACAGAGCACCTTAGGGACACAGAACAGGGCATACTTCATATTTTCTCTTGTATTAAAATTACTCATGAAAAAACTTATGCATGTAAATATTCCCTTCAGGACTCTGAGCTTCTTGTACATGCTTCATTTTCACATTTTCCACAGTTCCTGACAATGCAATAGGCACTTGAATATTTGTGAAATAAAACTTCACCGGTAACGGCAGTCATTTCTTCCTTGTCCATTTTTATGTCAGGCTCCAGGAGAAGAAAGAGACTTACAGATGCAGTAAGACGTATCTTTATATTTCACAATCATTTCAGTGGACTCACAGTCTTCATTCTTAGAATAGTCTCCAGTCAAGTGAAGGGTTGGTGGAATCCCAGCACACTGATTGATGGGTGGAATCATTCAAATTTTGATGGGGTCCTTTTTTGGGGTCTATGTCAGCGGTCCCCAACTCCAGGAGTGGCCTTTTAGGAACTGTGCTGCACAGCAGAAGGTGAGTGGCATGAGCAAGGCTTCATCTGTATTGACAGCTGCTCCCCGTTGTTCATACCACTGCCTGAGCTCTGCCTCCTGTCAAATCAGTGGCAGCATTAGGTTCTTATAGGAGTGCAAACCCTACTGTGAACTGCATATGCGTGGGATCCAGGTTGCACACTCCTTATGAGAATCTAATGCCTGATGATCTGTCACTATCTCTCATTACCCCCAAATGGGACTGTCTAGTTGCAGGAAAACAAGCTCAGGGCTCCCACTGATTCTACATTATGGTGAGTCATATAATTATATATTACAATGTAATGATAGAAATAAAGTGCACAATAAATGTAATGTGCTTGAATCATCCCAAAATCATCCCCCAACCCTGGTCTGTGGAAAAATTATCTTCCACGAAACTGGTCTCTGTTGCCAAAAAGGTTGGGGACTGCTGTTTTATGTGTTTCTACTTTTCCTTTATTATAGAAAAATACGCATAACTAAAAATGACCATTTTAACCATTTGAAGTGTACAGTTGAGTGGTATTTAGCACATTCACATGTGCGCATCCATCACCGTCATCTATCTCCAGAACTTTTCCCATCTTCTCAAACTGAAACTCTGCTCCATTGAACAAAAAATAACTCCCCATTCCCTCTTACTCCCAGTCTTGGACAACAATCATTTTACTTTCTGTCTCTATGATTTTAACTATTCTAGGTACCTCACATTAGTGGAATCATACAGTATTTGTTCTTTGTGACTTGCTTATTTCACTTAGCATATTGAGTGACCTTTTTTTTTTTTTTCTTGTGAGATAGGCTCTGTTGCTCAGGCTACAGTGCAGTGGCACAATCATGGCCCACTGCAGCCTGGATCTCCTAGGTTTAACTATTCCTCTCACTTCAGCCTCCAGAGTAGCTGGGACTATAGGCACATGCCACCATGCCTGGCTAATTTTTAATTTTTTTGTAGAGATGGAATCTTACACTGCCTAGGCTGGTCTCAAACTTGTGGGCTGAAGTGATCCTCCTGCCTCAGCCTTCCAAAGTACAGGGATTATAGGCATGAGCCACTCCACCCAGCTAAGCTTTTTAATCTTTTTGGATCACCACTTGAAAGCATAGCAACTTGGTGACAAAATCAAAAATCCACAATGTTTACAACAAAACTAGGTGCTATAGCCTGTAATCCCAGCACTTTGGGAGCCCGAAGTGGGTGGATCACTTGAGGTCTGGAGTTTGAGACCAGCCTGGCCAACATGGTGAAACCCTGTCTCTACAAAAAATATAAAAATTAGTCAGGTGTGGTGGCGCATGTCTGTAGTCTGAGCTACTTCAGAGGTTGAGGTGGGAGAATCACTTGAACCTGGAAGGTGGAGGTTTCAGTGAGCTGAGACTGTACCACTACACTCCAGCTTGGGCAACAGAGCAAGACTGTCTCAAAAAAAGAGGAAAAAAAAAGGCTGGGCGTGGTGGCTCACGCCTGTAATCCCAGCATTTTGGGAGGCCAAGGTGGGCACATCACGAGGTCAAGAGTTCAAGACCAGCCTGACCAATATGGTGAAACCCCATCTCTACTAAAAATACAAAAATTAGCTGGGCATGGTGGCGCATGCCTATAGTCCCAGATACTTGGGAGGCTGAGGCAGGAGAATCACTTGAACCTGGGGGATGGAGGTTGCAGTGAGCAGAGATTGCGCCACTGCACTCTAGCCTGGGTGACAAGAGCAAGACCCATCTCAAAAAGAAAAATCCAAAGAACAAAAACAAACCCTCTAGGTGCTATGGACTGAATTGCCTCCATCCACCATAAATTCATATATTGAAGGCTTAACCCACAGTGTGACTTCAAATGTGATTTGGAGATTGGGCTTTTAGGAGGTTGTTAAGATTAAATTAGGTCACGATGGTGGGGCCATAATCTGATAGGATTAGTGGCCTTATAAGAAAAGGAAGATCGCTCTCTCTTCAATTGCAGCCATCAAGGAAAGATTGTATGAGGACAGAGCAAGAAGGTGGCCACATGCAAGGCAGGAAACGAGCCCTCACCAGAAATTGACTGGACTGAACTTTGATCTTGGACTCTATAGCCTCCAGAACTGGGAGAAAATAAAGTTCTGTCGTTTAAGCCACACATTCTGTATTTTGTGGTATTAGCCTAAACAGACTAATATCAGGTGATGATATATCCCCATTAACTCCAAAATCCAGGTTGGTGAGGATAGACTATTGGCAGCTGCAAGACTTGCGTGGCATCATCACCTGTGCAGAAAGAAGCAGAAGGAAGCAATGCTACATCTGACAGATCTGAGAATAGGAATTCCTCTAACAAGCCAGCAGGCATTCATTAGAAAGCTTGACTAATTTGAGAACAACAGCTGAAACTGGGAGGTTTTTTGCCCATTCCAATAGTGACTAAGTGCAACGTGTCTGCTTTAAGGTTTTAAGGGACTGAAGCAGCTCAGCTTATATCAATTCTAAACCTGGTCTGCCAGAGTTTCCCTCCAGAACAGGGTCTCATACTGAGGAAAAACTGCTAGAAATGGAACCAAAATTGATCAGGACAGACATAAATAGAGATGAAGGAAAGTGAAGATCCAGATAAAAATTAGGAAGGCTAATAGAGCTGAAGAACCTCAGAAAGCAAGCTGCCATATTTTTTAACACTACGTGAAAACAATAGAGGAGGCAGCTCTCTCAAGTTTGAAATGCTACCCTGAACCACAACTCATTCTAAAAGCACAGGAAAAGTAATTTCACATAAAAATGAACAGAAAATAAAGAAGCCAAATATCATACAAAATTATGATAAAAAAGAGAATAAGCAGAATTATATTTCTATAAATAATAAAAGCATACCAATAAGATGTGAACAGAGAACAGATAAAAACTATAATCATCTTTTTAAAAATAAACTGAAATATATTAAGAAAATGATGTATGGCCAGGCATGATGGCTGATGCGTATAATCCCAGCACTTTGGGAGGCTGAGGTGTGCGGATCACTTCAGGCCAGAGGTTTGATACTAGCCTGGTCAATGTGGTGAAACCCCATCTCTACTAAAAATTCAAAAATTAGCCAGGTGTGGTGGTGCCTGCCTGTAATCCCAGCTACTCGGGAGACTGAGGCAGGAGAAATGCTTGAACCCAGGAGGTAGAGGTTGCAGTGAGCTGAGATCGCACCATTGCACTCCAGCCTGGGCAACAGAGTGAGATTGCATCTCAAAAACAAAAAAAAAAAAAACAAAATGAAGACTAAATTAAAAAGAACACAGAAGGAATAAATACAACAGATGCCTTAAGTAGAATGTAGAAAGAAGAAACATTTAAAAAGGATTTTTACAAATGAAGACAGAGAAAAGATTTGAGAAAAGTGGCAGATATGGAAGAGAGACAACAAAGATACAACATATGGCTAACATGAGTCCTCTCAAGAAGCAAACTAAAGCAAAATAACGGAGCTATTCTAAACCTGTAATGCAAAAATAAATCTTTACTGAAATAAGAAAATATAAATTACACTTTGGAAGAGAGTATCACATAACTGAGATTATTGACCTAGAACAAACAGCACCAAGACATAGGTAAAATGACTGGAACTTAAAGAAAAATATTTTGAAATTACTTGGGTAACCTGGTAAAAAGAGCAAGTAACTCGTAAGGGAAAGAAAATCAGATTTTTGTCATCAGATGAAAATGAAATATCTCAAGGAAAGAAATGTGAGCCAACAATTTTATATTTAGCAAACTGATTTTCAAGCATAAAGGCCACAAATAAACTGCTATTAATATGCAAAAGCTTGGAGAATATCACTCACAGAGAATACTATAGCCATTCCAGGAAATCCACTAGAGAATGAGTTCAATAATAAAGACACAGTTCTACTATAAGGACACATGCACACAAATATTCATTGCAGCACTGTTCACAACAGCAAAGACCTGGAACTAACCCAAATACCCATCGATGATAGACTGGACAGGGAAAATGTGGCACATATACACCATGGAATATTACGCAGCCATCAAAAATGATGAGTTCGTGTCCTTTGCAGGGACATGGATTAACCTGGAAACCATCATTCTCAGCAAACTGATGCAAGAACAGAAAATCAAACACCGCATGTTCTCACTCATAGGTGGGTGTTGAACAATAAGAGCACATGGACACAGGAAGGGGAGCATCACACACTGGGGTCTGTCGAGGGGAAAGAGAGGAGGGATAGCGTGAGGTGGGGAGTTGGGGAGAGATAGCGTGGGGAGAAATGCCAGATATAGGTGATGGGGAGGAAGGCAGAAAATCACATTGCCATGTGTACCTATGCAACAATCTTGCATGTTCTTCACATGTACCCCAAAACCTAAAATGCAATAAAAATAAATAATAAAAATGAAAAACAAACAAACAAAAAACCAGTGGGCTGGGCACAGTGGCTCATGCTTGTAATCCCAGCACTTTGGATGGCCGAGGCGGGTGAATAAGTTGAGGCCAAGAGTTTGAGACCACCCTGGCCAACATGGTGAAAGCCTGTCTCTACTAAAAATACAAAAATTAGCCAGGCATTGTGGTACGTACCTGTAATCCCAGCTGTGTGGGAGGCTGAGGCAGGAGAATTGCTTGAACCTGGGGGGGTGGAGGTTGCAGTGAGCCAAAATGTACCACTGCACTCCAGCTTGGGTGACAGAGTGAGGCTCTGTCTCAGAAAACGAAAACGAAAACAAAACAAAACAAAAACCAGTGGTGAGCACTAAACGTGGAATTCTTTGTAGCATTAAGAAGGCTAAAAAGAGGAAGGTAGAGTAATGAGTATAGGCTCAGATAATATATAGCACACCTGTTAAAATGGAGCAAAGGAGTGGAGGGGTTAGAATGAGAAGGACATATGCAAACTTTTTTTTAAACATCTTAATATTTATATGGGTGGTGACAGTATCATTAGTATTGTTATTTTGAGACTGCTGGGTATGTGATATGGGATAAATAAATGAGTAGTTATGGAATATTTAAATACTATTGTCCCTTACATTCTTGAGAACTAGTATAATCAGTGTGGAAGAAAGGAAATAAAGATGTAATATATAAAAGATTAAATTAAAACTCTGTAGTCTTACTTCGGAAGGCTGAGGTGGGCAGATTGCTTGAGTCCAGGAGTTCAAGACCAGCGAGGGCAACATGGTGAAACCCTGTCTCCATAGAAAATACACAAATTAGCTGAGTATGGTGGTGCACAACCGTAGTCCCAACTACTTGGGAGGCTGAGGTGGGAGAATTGCTTGAGCCTGGGAGTTCAAGGCTACTGTGAGCCATGATTGCAACACTGCACTCCAGTCTGGGCAACAGAGCGAGACCCTGTCTCAAAAACAAAGCAACAACAACCCATAAAAACCAAAAACCAAAACCAAACTCAAACCCAAACCTCTGTAGTCTTGAATTTGAAGTAGCAGTATAAATGTTCTCTATTTCTTTCTTTTATATATATATATATATATATATATATATATATATATTTTTTTTTTTTTTTTAATTGCATTTTAGGTTGGGGGTACATGTGAAGAACACGCAAGATTGTTGCATAGGTACACACATGGCAGTGTGATTTTCTGCCTTCCTCCCCATCACCTATATCTGGCATTTCTCCCCATGCTATCCCTCCTCAACTCCCCACCCCCCGCTGTCCCTCCCCTTTTCCCCCTGACAGACCCCAGTGTGTGATGCTCCCCTCCGTGTCCATGTGTTCTCATTGTTCAACACCCGCCTATGAGTGAGAACATGCAGTGTTTGATTTTCTGTTCTTCTGTCAGTTTGCTGAGAATGATGGTTTCCAGGTTCATCCATGTCCCTACAAAGGACGCGAACTCATCATTTTTGATGGCTGCATAATATTCCATGGTGTATATGTGCCACATTTTCCCTGTCCAGTCTATCATCGATGGGCATTTGGGTTGGTTCCAGGTCTTTGCTATTGTAAACTGTGCTGCAATGAACATTCGTGTGCATGTGTCCTTAGAGTAGAATGATTTATAGTCTTTTGGATATATACTCAGTAATGGAATTGCTGGATCAAATGGAATTTCTATTTCTAGGTCCTTGAGGAATCGCCACACTGTCTTCCACAATGGTTGAACTAATTTACACTCCCACCAACAGTGTAAAAGCATTCCTATTTCTCCACATCCTCTCCACCATCTGTCGTCTCCAGATTTTTTAATGATCGCCATTCTAACTGGCGTGAGGTGGTATCTCAATGTAGTTTTGATTTGCATTTCTCTAATGACCAGTGATGATGAGCATTTTTTCATATATTTGTTGGCTTCATGTATGTCTTCTTTTGTAAAGTGTCTGTTCATATCCTTCACCCACTTTTGAATGGGCTTGTTTGTTTTTTTCTTGTAAATCTGTTTCAGTTCTTTGTAGATTCTGGGTATCAGCCCTTTGTCAGATGTGTAGACTGCAAAAATTTTTTCCCATTCTGTTGGTTGCCAATTCACTCTAATGACTATTAATGTTCTCTATTTCTATCTCTGTGGATACAGATCTCCCCCTAGCTCCGTCCA
>PVKV010021150.1:0-23506 GCA_004027835.1 Alouatta palliata
ACAGAGTGTGAGCTGGTGCGCGGGGCGGTGTTCCAGAGAGTGATGGACAGGACGAGGGACAGAGTGTGAGCTGGTGCGCGGGGCGGTGTTCCAGAGAGTGATGGACAGGACGAAGGACAGAGTGTGAGCTGCGGTGCCAGGAGGTGTTCCAGAGAGTGACGGACAGGACGAGGGACACAGAGTGTGAGCTGGGGCGCGGGGCGGTGTTCCAGAGAGTGACGGACAGGACGAGGGACAGAGTGTGAGCTGCGGTGCGGGGGCGGTGTTCCAGAGAGTGACGGCAAAAGCTGTGGAAAGGCCGACATCGGGCTGTGGTTCTGAAGAGAGTGAGCATAGTGAGTGGCTGTGTGTGGAAAGGGCACCTCAGGCCCGCCTCAGCCTCCCAAAGTGCCGGGATTACGGGCTGAGCCACCATGCCTGGCCCTCATTCATTAATTTTATGACATGTTTTAAACATAGTGCTACCTGTATTTCAAAGCACCATTTCCTGTCACCATTTTTAAAAGAATAGAAATCTGTTTCACAAATAAAAAGAAAAATTCACTTGAAAGCAGAAACCCAACTATAAGTACACAAGCATTTTATGACATATTTTTAAAAGCATCCCAGGCTGTTATGGAAAGTGAACAGGTAAAGAATTGAGGATGCAGACCTTGATATCTTCCTGAGGAATTCTGCAAGGGCTTGTAATTGATCGCCCCACAGAAGAAGGAAGCTCTCTTTTCCCTCGTGGTGACGCTGCAATCCAAGGTTTTCCCCGCCTGGAAAGATGCTGAAGATCTTAGCGGAAGAAGGACTGAGAGTCTATTCCTAGCTCTCCAACAGCCTAGCGGAGCTGCTGCTGTGAGGCCCACGGCACTCCCAGTGGCTGGAAGCCTCCTGCCCCAGAGTTCCAGGGACGCTCCGGTACCGGTGGTAGTTAAACGTGAAGGCTCAGTGTGCAGGCTGGACGGTCGCTCATCTGCAATGAGCAGGCCTGTGGGAAAGGAGGAAGCCATCCTGGACTGTAGGATGGGACGGATCAGGGAGGGGCATTTTGATGATGGCATTGTGATACTTGGTCATTCAACATGGCCTTTGAATTATGAAACTTCAGAGAGTTGTGGAATACGTGTGCACGTGTTGTGTGTGTGTGTGTCTGTGTGTACACACACTATATATATGATATATTAATATATATACAATTATGTATATATACAATTTCTGCTTTTCATGTATTATATATGTATTATATATGAATGTATTATATATGAAATGTCATATATATTATCATATATATCATATATTTATATCATATACATTAATATATATGAAAAGCAGAAATTGTTATAAGCTTTTTCTGTTTTTCTTTGTGGAGGCATTTCTTTGGATAACCTTTAATCTTGACATAATTTCACAATTTCGGAAAAATATAAGAATAATACAAAGACCTCCTCTACTTTGCCCTATTTACTTTGTCATTCTCTCTCTCTCTCTCTCTTTCTGTATATATATATATATATATACATACACACACACATCCACACATATACATTTGCATTTTATATATATGTAACATATATGTGTAATAACCTACAGATACTCTGCCCTGTTGCCCCGAAACACTTGATAACAAGGACGTCGCTTGCATGACAACAGTACCAGGATAAAAACCTGGAAATTCAACATTGACACGACACTATGACCTAAAGCTCAGTCCATATTCAAATTTTGTCAACTGTCCCAATAATATCCTTCATAACTATCCTCTAATGTGAAGATGTTCCTCAGGCTGTCTTTGTCTTTTATGACCTTGAAAGTTTGGAGAGGCCTGTAATCCCAGCACTTTGGGAGGCTGAGGCGGACGGATCATGAGGTCAGGAGTTCAAGACCAGACTGGCCAACATGGTGAAACTCCCGTCTCTGCTAAAAAATACAAAAATTAGCTGGGCATGGTGGCTCATACCTGTAATCCCAGCTGCTTGGAAGGCCGAGGTAGGAGAATTGCTTGAACTGGGACCCGGGAGGCAGAGGTTGCAGTGAGCCGAGATTGCGCCACTGCACTCCAGCCTGGGCTACAGAGTGAGACTCCATCTCAAAAAAATAAATAAATAAAAACAGAAAGAAAGTTGGAAGAATACAGACCAATTATTTTGTTTGAATTAGTCTGGCCTGTCTACATGATCCACATTAAGGTGTTTGGGGAGGAATATCGGAAAACTGGCGTTCTGTCCTGAGCGCAGCCTGAGGGCAGCTCTTAACTCTCATGCCATGTGCCTCGGGGCCCATGGGGTCGGTTTGCCTCATTTTGGTAATACGAATGTTGACTGTTGGGTTAAGGAGATGTTTACGAGGCTTCCCCAGTGTAAGTTTCCTTTTTGTCCATTTGTAGCTAATAAGCTGTTTTATGGGAAAATATCTCAAGGCTAACATACCCTGGCCTTTGTCAAACTTTCACCCATTGTTCTTTCTAACCTGAATTATGTGTTACTATGGTGTTTGCCATACGGAGCCCTGCAGACCTCATTGCTTCTGCAGTCAGGAATTGGTATTCTCAACAAGGAACAATTTTTCCTTTTATTTATTATTCGTTCATTAATTTATGTAAGCATGTACTCAGAGGCTCCTATTTTATTTTATTCTTGTTTATTTATTTATCTTATTCTTGCTATTTTATTTATTTTGATGCTTCATTGTCTCCTACCTTAGTCCACTCCTGCTGCTATAAGAAGATACCACGGACTGGGTCATTTGCACAGTAACATTTTATTTCTCGCAGTTCCACACACTGGAATTCTATGATCGAGGTGCTGGCAAGGTAGACATCATTCAGAGGCCTCTTCTTTTGGCTTGTAGGTGGAAACTATCTTGCTTGTGTGTTCATGTGACCTCTTCTTTGTGCTTGTAGGGAGAGAGATTGAGAGACAGTGGATGGCAAGCTCTCTGGTGTCTCTTGTTGTAAGGACAATAATCCCATCTTCAGGTCCCACCCTCATGACCCCATCCAATCTTAATTACATCCCTATGGCTTTACCTCCAATACCCTCACACTGGGTGATAGATTGGGCTTCAAAACATGAATCTGGGGAGAACACAGACCTTCAGCCTATAACAGCTCCAGCCAGTTATCGCCTATTGACTGGCAGGAGACAGTTCAGGCCAACCTCTGTGTCCTTTCACAAGCTCCCATATTACTGTGTACTTAATTACTTTCTGGTATAAGACGTATTGAGTTACCTCGTCTCTTCTGTGTCCCATGCCTAGAATCAGGCATTTTCCAAGGACCCCTGTTTCCTTTATGGGGAGTGGTATTCAGAAGAAAATGTCTGTATGCTGTATGTGAGCTCATTGCTTCTGGCTTGTCATTATTCTGGGCCCTCTCAGCAGAGAGAACTGGGTGCACGCACATACACACACGCATGCACATACACCTCACATATAAATACGAACTCATACACACCCCCATACATACATATGTATATATACACTCATGCACACACACACACATGCACATACACATGCATCCACATACACCTCACATATAAATACACACATACACACCCCCACACATACACATACACATGTACATTCATGCACATACACACCACACACAAATACAAACACACATACACACCCCACACACATAGACATGCACACACACATATGTACATACACACCACACTCAAATACAAACACACATACACACTACACACACACTAATGCACATACACACCACACACAAATACAAACACACATACACACCACACACACACACATGCACATACAACACCACACACAGAAATATAACTACATACACACCCCACACATACACAAATATTGAAAATTTGAAAATCATGCATGTTTTCAGGATTCTGTGTTCAGTAACACATCTAGATAGGATAAATTAACTAGAAATCTGTTGGAAAAATGCTTCTCCTCTGACCCTGGGAGAAGGAAGGAGGAAGCAAAGGAAGATTGTGTGGAAGGACTTTTGGCTGCAGCACAGTTTAAGTCATGTTTGTCAAGGGTATTGGGCATTCTTAAGCCACACTCTCATGCCCTATCAGCTCCCCATCTCTGAGTCAGGCCAGCGTCCTATCCCTGCTAAGCTCAGCCATTGGCTGGGAGCAGCCTGTGGGAATCACAGCATTGGCACGAACACAGTGATGAAAGTACCACATGAAAAACAGTGAAAATGTATAACGTGACGATATTGGAGTACACGAGGAGAGAAGAGAGAACTGGACAAAGGCAATGTTAGAATACCGGCCAAGAATTTTCCAAAATTATTATCAAGCCACAGAGTAAAGATACTCTACAGAGCTTCTGTAGTGCTCGGAAGTTCTGCAAACCCCAAACCTAATAAACACAAGACCCCATCAGGCTTATCTTACTAAACTGCTGCAAATTCATGACAATGGGTCAGGGTGAGGGCGGGGACACTTTGCTTTCAGAGGAACAACAATAAGACTTTTCCATAAAATTCGTGAAAGTGAGGAAAGAATGGAATGACGTCTTTGAGGTGCTTAATGAAGCTGTCAGCTAATAATCCTATATGATCCAGGGGCCGGGGTGCGGATGCCACATGCAGTCAAAGATCTACAGTTTTCACTCCCCAGAAACTTAACCACTTAACTACTACTGACTGGAAACCTTACCCGTAATATAAACAGTTAACACATATTTTGGATGTTACATTTATTCTCTACTATATTCTTACAATAAAGCTAGAGAAAGAAAATGGTATTAAGAAAATGGTAAGAAAGGGAAAACATATCAACTATTAAATGGAAGTAGAGGGTCATAAAAGTCTTTATCCCATTACCTTCATGTAGGGTAGGCTGAGGAGGAGAAGGAAGAGGAGGGTTGGTCTCACTGTCTCAGGGTGGCAGCAATGGAGGAAAATCTACACATAAGTGGCCCTGAACAGTTCAAGCCCGTGTTGTTCACAGGTCACCTGTACTTCAGAAATGAAAGTGGCTAAAGCTTTTCACTCAAGCAAAAAGTGAGAAAATTCACCTCCACAGGCCCACACTAAAAGAAATACTAAAAGGAATTTTTGAGTCAGAAGGGATCATAGATGAGAATATGTTAATGCGGAAAAGAATAAACAGAACCAGCCGGGTGCGGTGGCTCACGCTTGTAATCCCAGCGCTCTGGGAGGCCGAGGCGGGCGGATCACGAGGTCAAGAGAGCGAGACAATCCTGGCCAACAAGGTGAAATCCCATTTCTACTAAAAATACAAAAATTAGCTGGGCGTGGTGGCACGCGCCTGTAGTCCCAGCTACTCAGGAGGCTGAGGCAGGAGAATTGCTTGAAACCAGGACGTGGAGGTTGCAGTGAGCTGAGATCGCGCCACTGCACTCCAGTCTGGCACCTGGCGACAGAGCGAGACTCTGTCTCAAAAAAAAAAAAGAATAAACAGAACCAGTATATGGCCAGTATAGGGATAAATCTAAACAAGCAGTGACTATTCAAACAGCAGTCATAACAAAGGCTTTAAAATATATGTGGGCATAAATGGCAATATCCCATGTGACAGAAAGGAATTAAGTGGAGTTCATGTTTTAGGATTCTCACACTGTCAATAAGTTCTAAAATTTATGTGGATTATATATCAAAAAGGTGAAGTATAAAACATTTAAAAAGAAACTTAGGAGATGATTATAATGAACTTGAGACAGGCACATACTGGGCGGCTTAAACAACAGGAATTTATTTCCTCATAATTCTGGAGGCTGGAAGTCTGAGGTCCAGGTGTCGGCAGGGTTGGTTTCTCCTGAGGCCTCTCTTTGGCTAGCGGTTGGCCATCTCCTCCCTGTGTCCCCACATGGTCATTCCTCATGTGAGTCTGTGTCGACATTTCCTCTCCTTACAAGGATACTGGTTAGATTGAACTAGGACCTCATCCTAATCACCCTATTTTTTTGTTGTTTTTTGTTTGTTTGTTTTTTGAAACGGAGTCTTGCTCTGTTGCCCAGACTAGAATGCAGTGGCTCCATTTCAGCTCACTGCAACCTCTGCCTCCCAGGTTCAAGCAATTCTCCTGCCTCAGCCTCCCGAGTAGCTGGGATTACAGATGCCCGCCACCACGCCTGGCTAATTTTTGTACTTTTAGTAGAGATGGGGTTTCACTGTGTTGGCCAGGCTGGTCTCGAACTCCTGACCTCATGATCTACCCACCTCAGCCTCCCAAAGTGCTGGAATTACAGGCTAATGACTTTGTTTTAACTTACGTCTTTAAAACCCCTGCCTCCAAATACAGTCACATTCGGAGATACTGGGGCACAGGACTTCAACGTGTGAAATTAGGGAGACAAAATTCAGCACCTAGCAATGACCTCACCCCAAGCTGAATTCTTCGTCGTATTTTGGATTTTTCTACTCCCTGTGGCTGGTACATCTACTTACCGTTTTTCCTTACCCCAGATTTGAGTTACTAAAAGAAAAAAATTCAGAAGCTCATGAGAAGAGCCATCAACTCCAACTCTACTTATTAATTCTTTGTGTTTGTTTTTATTTTGAAACAGGATCTCACTCTGTTGCCCAGGCTAGAGTGCGGTGGTGCAATCATAGCTCACTGCAGCCTTGACCTCCTGGGCTCCATCAATCCTGCCTCAGCTTCCCAAGTAGCTGGGACTATAGGTACACACCACTGTGGCCAGCTAGTTCTTTATCTTCTGTAGAGAGAGGATCTCACTATGCCGCCCAGGCTGGTCCTAAACTCTGGCCTCAAGCGATCCTCCTGCCTTGATCTCCCAAAGCTCTGGGATTAGAGGCATGAGCCACCACACCAGGCCTATTAATTCCTGACTACTTGCCTTCCCATGTGTCTCGCCTCCTCTACTGATGGTCTCCATGAGGGCTTTCTTTACTGCTGCATTCTCAGGACCGAAAGCAGTGCCTGGCATGCGCTAGATGCTCAGGAAGTACCTATAGAACGTGCCTCACCCCTCCCTACAGGCACGGTCATTTCCCTCTTACTCTCACACCCCCGGTGCATGGAGCATCTACTTAAATTTCTGATCTGACTCATTTCTTGCAAAATCTCCTTGTGCAGCTTTTGTCTGTGACAAGAAAGCTATCCAAATGCCCTTCATATTGATACTGACAAGAAAATGTCTCAAAGACATTTTTCACCTTTAAAAAGGAAGCTTCAGAACATTTTCTGCCTTGCCTTGCCCCAGGCCTCTGCCCGCTCAGTTCCCTGAAAGCCCTGTGCAGAAGAGCCCTCACTATTGTTATGGTGATTATGTGGCCGATTCTCCTTACAGGGAGTGAAGAAGCGCGGCCAGCCATGTCAGTCAGTACATTACTTTCTTTTTTTTTGAGATGAAGTCTTGCTCTGTCGCCTAGGCTGGAGTGCAGTGGCACAATCTCAGCTCATTTCAACCTCCACCTCCTGGGTTCGAGTAATTCTCCTGCCTCAGCCTCCCAAGTAGCTGGGATTTCAGATGCCCACCACCATGCCCAGCTAATTTTTTGTATTTTTAGTAGAGTTTCTCCATGTTGGTCAGGCCGGTCTCAAACTCCTGACCTCAAGTAATCCACCCACCTCGCCCTCCCAAAGTGCTGGGATTATAGGCCTGAACCACCACACCCAGCTAATCAATACATTTCTAACCACCTGCTCATTCCCTCAGGAATCCTGAAAGGTTTCAGAACTTATGTGTCCATAGCAGTGGTTTAGAGTGGGGAAACCACTTACTCAGCCTGGAAATTCAGTCCCAGGTTTTCAATCCATATTTAATCTCAAGAATAAAAAGAGAACACAGTGCTAAAATGGGTAGCCCTGTAACCTTCTGAAGGCTGTTGTGCAAACCTGCTGTTAGGAAATCAGGCTCAAAGGACTCCAGCAAAGGAGAATGTTGCTGTCAAACTCATTCTGCTCCTTGTAGATCTCCTGTGTTTTCACTGTGTTTTTACTCCGGAAACGCTGGGACTTGATCCTCATCAAGATATTTGAGTAACCGCAGGACACGCCTCCTTTCCTTGGCTCCTTCAGCTTTTTCCACCCAAGCAAGACGCTGTTGGGGTTCAGGACCAGCATGACCACACACCGGGACACACATAATTGGATAAAGCAAGAGTGGTCGTTAATGTCCTCCAGCCTGTGGCATAAATAACCAGCAACTCTGTTTGGGAGCCTGAGGTTTCAAACACAAAGTACCACAGTTTTGTGTTAAAAATCTAACGGGATTGTCAATTGAGAAAAATGATGAGGCAAGTCTCCATCATTTCAGGAGGTTTATTCGCCAAAGTTAAGGATGTGCCTGGGAACAGGTCTATGCCTTTCTCCAAAGATGATTTTGAGGACTCCAAATTTAAAGGGGAAAGGGCAGGATATTGAGAAGTACACAATTTTCACGTAAGAGGCAGATAGGAAAAAATAGTCATTCATGCCTTTGTCTGGCTCAGTGAATCCGCCTTTTTTTTTTACGTAAGATGATATAAACACATGGGGCAGAGGAAAAATGCAGGGAATCTGCATTTTACATAAGATAACATAGACAAAATGAGGCAGGGGAACAATCTGATATGCATTTGTGTCTGGTAGGCTAGGGGTGACTGCACCTGTAGACATAAGCTATCAATTTACATGGCCATGGTGAAATTTTGACAGCTCACTAGGAATTTCCTTGTGGGCAAAATACGGCAGAGGAGGCATGTAGCTTTTCTATCTTGTAGCTATCTTAATTAGGAATTAAAAGCGGGAGGCAGGTTCGCATGACCCAGTTCCCAGCTTGACTTTTCCCTTAGGCTAAATGAGTTTGGGGTCCCAAAATTTAATTTTCCTTTCACAGGATCCAACTCAGTCTGGACTCTTTGTGAAGGAGGGGCTTCAGGTCTCCATCTGTGTGGGAGCTGGACCACGGCTGTACAGCTCCAAGTTAAGTACTGGTAGGAGTGGGGCAGAGGACTCATAAGGCTTGCGAGGGGTACAGTCCTCAGGCTCCCCTCGGCTCACCTCTGCTCCCACAACCCCCCTCTTGAACCTCTCTTCGAGACCCTCCCCATTGGACAATCACACGGCAATGCATTATGGGTTGTCATGGTGCCCTCTGCCCATCTTGCACTTGGCTGACTCTACCTCATCTTCCCAGGTAGATGCAATTCATTTCAACCAATCCCAGGGCTCAGCCAGGGAGACCAAGGCCCTGTGAGGGCCACAGAGGTGAGCTGGTGGGGAACTCTCAGTGAGCATGCTGCCAAACCCCCTTTATGTACACAGCAGGACACTGAGGTCAAGAATGGTAGAATGACTCACCTGACGTCCGCAAGGAAGGAGTACCAGGCACATGGGGGTAGACGGGCATGAAGGGGCTCAGGGTGAGCACTCTTGTTCCTGATGTTAAGGTGAACTATGCCAAAGGGTAGAGACTCCTTCCTTCAAACACTGTCCGACGTGCAGGAAGGAAGAAGGGAACTGAAATCATAAAGCTGCTCCATGCTTTTTTTGTCTTATCCACTGGCTGTTTTTTGTTCAGGATATGTTCGAATGCTTTTTTCACCCCAGGTGACCTGATGAAGCCATTCGTGTGTGTATCTGGTCTTATCTTGGCTGGGATCGTGCTGGATCACCAGGAGTCACTCCCTGTGCTGGTTCTGAACTCACCATCTGGTATCCTGGCCAAGGCTCCCTGCCCTCCTGTCCCCAATCTGGAATATGTCTAATTGTAGGGAATCCGTGAGCCCCACATGTTGGTGTGCCATAATGTAGGGATCCATGGGCCCCACATTGGGCACCAGAATGTAGGGAGCCAGTCCTACATCACCGATGGATACCCAGAGTTTGGGGGCGACAAAGGAATGAGAAAAAGACAGATTAAGAGAAAAAGTGGGACCAGGGGGGCCATCACTCTATTACTTACTAGAGACGATAGTGAAGGCCCTGAGCTCTGATCATCCACACTCGTTATTGTTACAATCACTTTGATCTACAGGGTAGGGGTGGAGTGATGATGGGATGAATCAGTGAGCGGGAATTGGTGTGTCGTCCTAAAGACTGAGAACAGTGACAGTTTGGAAGTGTCACAAAACAAGCACATGTGGTTATCTTTAGCTTATTATCAATGTACAGCTGATAGAACTTGGGCTTTACAAGGAGTCTACAGGAGGCCTTACAAGGAGTCTACAGGAGGCCTTACAAGGAGTCTACAGGAGGCCTTACAAGGAGTCTGGCTACGTCGTAGTGCTGTGAAGGGGTTTTACATCCTTGAGCACAATGTTTCTGGGAACAGAGCTGAGATCATCCCGCACTAGAACATGAGGCATGAAGAGACCTTCCTCCTCAGAGGCCTGCTGCGGCCTTCCGCAGTTTGTCATTCCTTGTTTATATGTTACTTATAACCGATTTATGTAGGCACTCTGTCAGTCCTTTCTCCTTTGCTGTTTTTCCCGACATCTAATGATAACAGCAGCTGCCAGTCATTACTGTCTATTACTTCCTGCTAGGTGCTTCTTATTAAACCACTTTATCTTCATGGTTATCCATCCCCATTGTATAGACGAGTGAACCAAAAGGAGAGGCACTTTTTTAATGTGCTGAGAACCTTAAAGCTAAGACTTGAGGCCAAATCCATCTCACTGGTCTTAGGTTGTATTGGTTCTCCCGTGCTTTGCTGGCTGTGGCCTCCTTCCCCAGCCCAGCTCCCCCAAATGTGAACCCTCTCAAGAGAATCCAATTTTAATTCTCTCCTCCTCCATGCTCACACCACATCAGGAACCCAAGGTGGGTCCAGAGCCCCATGATCCCTGACAACCTATCAAGGAGGACTGCCTCAATTATTTCATGCCCAGGGCCTTCATCTAACAAAGAAATGTGTTAGATGGGAAGGAGAGAAAAGAAAGGAGAAATGGAGGAAGGGAGAGATGGAGATATTACAGCAAAACCTTCTTATATCAAGATATTTTATTACCCTGAAGATACTCATAGTAGTGCACCAATAGAATATTAATATATATGTATATGTATACTCATATAGGAGTGTGTTAATATATGCAGGTGTGTGTAGATATATGAATACATAGGTAATGTATTCTAATGCATAAAATCTGTAAAGACCCCATTGAACATGTGTGCAAGTCATGTTGAAATGGAAATGCTAAAGGCCTTGGAAAAGCTACTTTCTGCATTTCAGGGCAAGTCACTCATCTCAGCCAGTGGAACAGGAATAGGAGACACCTGGGCAACTGAATTCATCAGTGGCATTCAGAGACAGCTGGTGGGTCTGGGGAGCTGTGATTTCTTCCCTGGGGGAGGTGGCCTGGCTGAGCAGGTAAACGGTGCCCCATTCCTGCCTCCGCACCTTTGCCCAGGCCGTTCCCTTTCCCTGGAAAGAATCCTCTGCCAGCCCATTACCCATCCCTTCTCAGTCACCCTCCACCTCCCAGATGACCCAGCTTGAGTCTTATCTACTCCAGGACAGTGTCCCTGACTGATACCAGCTCATAGTCCTACTTTTCCTGGTCTGCAACCCTATGTGCCCCGTGAAGAGTAACAGAGATGAGCTACGTAAAAATTCCCACCATCAAGCCTAAAATGTGGCAGGTACTCAAAAATCAAAAGTATCGTGACTGTTGAAAATCAGATAGAACAGGAAGCAGAATGAGAGTTAAGATGCAGAGGGATTTTTTGGTGGAAATTTTTCATTCTGAAACATTAGGATTTTTCTCGGACATCATAATAATAGCAAAGGCCTATGTGCCAGGCGTGGTCCTAAGCACTCGCTAGGTGCTATCTCCTTTGTTCTCCACACGGCCCAGGAGGGGAGTCCTGCTCTGTTCCTGTGTGGCAAGGAGAGAAGAGCAGGGGGCGCAGCCGTGGAATTTAAACCCAAGCTCCTGACCCTTCCTGCAGCCTCTGGCTCTTTCCTGACCTTGCAGAATTGGAAGGTCACCTTCAAAATCAAATTTCCTTTCAGCAAGGCCCAAAGATCTAGTCACTTTAGGTTCACTGTTCTGTCTGGTGTGGCCAGCAGAGTTAAAAATGGAAACGAGTTATTTTCCTCTCTCACATGTATTCATTTTAACAGTTCAATTTCATGATTAACGTGTCCTGTAAGCAGTTTGATTGTTCAGTTTGTCTCCTTGGACTTCATGTGAATCTTCACCCTTTTCCTTCCATAGAAACTAGATTTATTGTATTTGTTTTGGAAATTAGATGTAGATGAAATTTTGTTTTCTTTGTAAGAATAAAGTGGCATTTAGATTTGAAAAGTGGGTAAGATTCTGTTCTTTCAGGAGGTGGAGGGGATCTCCCCAGCAGAACTGGAGCAGGTCTGGGCTGATCCAGCAACAGGGCGTCAGGGTCTGCTGCAATGCCTGGTTCAGGAGCAGCCACACTAAGCAACAGCTTCTCCCGTGAGAGACTGAATTCCAGGACTCTGCTGCCGTGGGGAGTTGCCCCAGCCGCTCCAGAGAGGTGTGTCGGGTCCTGGAGTGGCCCAGCTCCCTAGAGGGGGGGTCACTCAGGGGTCGCTCATGACTCCCGTCCAGGTTTGGCTCAATGAGTCTCCAAGGAAGGTGAGGCACTGAGACCATTTTCCATATTCCAAATATGTATCAGATTCCGCCTTTGACACTCTGTAGATATTCTCTCTACTTGCACAATAGTAATATTAAAGGGTGCTGATTTTTAAACGACAAATTTTCATGAAAAACCAATACAGTCATTTGAAAGAAGCCAGAACCCCTGGCCCTGGCAGCCTCTGCTCCAGGCCCTGAGGGGCAAAGCTGCCCCAGTGTGCTGAGCCCTTCCTCCACAGAGGACCCATTGTCTGTGACAACTTTCATAAAAGACAATTGGGGGAAAGGGGGACTGGTGAATGGGATAAGTTTATGCCTGCTTCTCTGTACCCCATTGCGTAACAGCGGGATAACAGGAAATGTGTCCAAATTCTAGAGTAAAAGACACTATGCCACTGCGAAGAACGAGTGGAAATGTAGATGTTATCACAGAACACAGCTACACGTGATGGTTTTCATTCACAACATGGCTTCTGTTGTCTCTTTCTCTAACTAGTGGGTGCCTTTGAACAAGTCACTTCATCCCCTCTCCCTTGGGCCCTGGCTTCTTGCCTCTGAAAAGTGACTGTACTTGAACTTGATGGCTTCCTAAGGTCCTTCCTGCCCGACAGTCATACAAGCTCTGGCCTGGCATTCCTTGACAACGGCTTGTAGGTGGCCAAAGAGTCTCAGGAGCCATACCAGGGAGGGACGTACAGTGTGCCAGGCACACTGTTTGATAAATGATTTAACTTCTCTAAACCTCTGTTTTCTCATCCATGAAATAGGGATATTAATATCTACCTGATGAAATGAGGATTGGATGAAATCAAGCTGTGTCTTGTCTGAATAGTAGATGGTAACTAAGTGGAAGGGCATCTTTAAAGACTAGCTACCATACCATGGAAGGATTGCAAATGATAAGTTACACAGTCAGATGGTTGCTGTGTTGTATGAATTGGAGGAAAGCAAAATAAAGTTGGGGAGACAGTGAGGTGGCTTTAGAGGATTATGATTTCCAATATTCCTTCTATACTTCCCGTTGAGTAGCAATGGTGGCATCTAAGTAATAGATTTCAGCTCCAAGGTGAACCTTGTTAGAATCATTCTTTCCTTTCTCAGAGCTAAGCCTATTTGAGCCTCTGAGATTTGAGCAGGGCTCTGGGAGTCTCTGAGAAAGCTGGTTACTTGTTTTTAAGGAAAACTTCAGGAAACCAGTCTCTCTGCTTGGGCATAAATGCAATCATGCAGAACTGGTGACTGTTGACTGACGTCTTATAACCAATGAGGAATGTTGGCCTTCAAATGATCTTAATATCGGTCTTAAATGGAAGTTAATATTATGGTAAGTAGCAGAGCAAGGATCTCAAAAGAACTAGAGTCTTCAATGGCTTTGTTGGACCACAAGACTAGAGCTATCTTGGGGTGGACTGAACCTCACTTTTTAAATTTTACATGACTAATTGGGACACTGAATGGCACTGCATATCTTGCAAAGCTACAAGTCTACTCAAACACATTAGAGTGAGCATCCAGAAGGAGAAGGGATGGGAATGAGAATGAGGCTCTGAGGCAAAAGGGAAAATGCACGGATGGATAAATAAATGAACTACAAATTACTTTAAACTTAAGACTGAATAACTCAGTTTTATACCCCTAAATGTAAAAAATTCATGATAAATTGAAGGCACTTAAGAGACATCTAAGGAAGTTTCAGGAATGGAATCAGGGGTGTGTATTCAAAACTACATGTATCCCAAAATACTGTAGATTTATGAGAGATTCAAATAAATTTCAGTATTAATTTTCTTTCCTTTCTTTTTTTTTTCTTTTTGAGACAGGGTCTCTGTCACCCAGGCTGGAGTGCAGTGGCATAATCACAGCTCACTGCAGTCTCGACTTCCAGGGCTCAAGCGATCCTCCCACCTCATCCTACCAAGTAGCTGGGACTACAGGCACATGCCACCATCTCTAGCTAGTTTTTGTATTTTCTGTAGAGACAGGGTTTTGCCATGTCGCCAAGGCTGGTCTCAAATGCCTGAGCTCAAGCGATCCACCTGCCTCGGCCTGATAACAGGCATAAGCCTCCACATCCAGCCCCACAAGCTCTTTCTTATCTAAATGTTCCTTTTATATCATATACATACATTCTTTTGTCCCTGAAAATATTAATTTTATATTTTTCCTTCTGCTCTGTGCATTAACTCTGTTTCCCCCAGTTCTTTTTTTTTAAATAAGCTTGTTATTTTAGAATAGCTTTAACCTTACAGAAAAACTACAAAGGTAGTACAAAGAGTTCTTCTACACCCCTCACCCGATTTCTCCTAGTATTAACAGCTTGCATTAGGATGGCACGTTTGTCACAGTGAGTTGCCAGTATTGCCAAGCTCTTTTTACTCTTTGTTTGGAAATGATCTTTCATGCCAGAGACTTTCCTCAGTTCTGTGGTGACTCTCAATGGCCATTGATGTTTAACAGCTAGGACACTCTAGATATACAAAGAAAATGGATTTTTGATGAGCTTAAATAAGGTCTTTCTGGAGATGATCGTAAAGTCTGATACTATATTAACATCCACAGATTCAGTCTCTCTCTGGGGAAGTAGTCCCCAGCAGGAAAAAGCTAAAATTTGAGAATGTTTAAAATTCTGTTTTTTTCCCCAAATACACTAACTAGAAATTGAGATCTAATATGATCAAGTAGAAATGATATCTAGGCCAAGTGTGGTGGCTCATACCTTCTATCCTAGTGCTTTGGGAGACCAAGGCAGGAGGCTTGCCTAAGGCCAGGAGTTTGAGACCCGACTTTTTGATGAGACCCTGTTTCTATAAAAAATAATAAAAAAAAATTAGCCAGGCATGGTGGTACACACACCTCTAGTCTCAGCTACTTGGGAGGCTGAGGCAGGAGGATTGCTTGAGGCCAGGAGTTGAAGGATACAGTGAGCTACGATCGCACCACTGCACTTCAGAGAGCTATGATTGTACCACCAAGAGAAAGACCTGTCTCAAAAAAGTTAAAATAAGGCCAGGTGCGGTGGCTCATGCCTGTAATCCCAGCACTTTGTGAGGCAGAGGCAGGCAGATCACGAGGTCAGGAGATTGAGACGATCCTGGCTAACATGCTGAAACCCTGTCTCTATTAAAAATACAAAAATTTAGCCGGGCGTGGTGGCACACACCTGTAGTTCCAGCTACTCGGGAGTCTGAGGCAGGAGAATTGCTTGAACCTGGGAGGCGAAGATTACAGTGAGCCAAGATCACACCATTGCACTTCCCAGCCTGGGCAACAGAGCGAGACCGCATCTCAAAAAAAAAAAGAAAGAAAAATTAAATTAAAAAAAGATAGCTAAGAAATATGGTTATCTGAGAAAACAGAAGACAAATTTAAAGTAAATATAATCAACATGGCTGGGAAGGAGTACTCCAAGGCGGAGTCTTCATGCCTTTTCTGGCTAAAATGTCACCTGGTCACTGGACTATTAACTTTATATTTCTATTCCTAGTCTTTCCTCTGAACTGCAGATCCAAGAATCCAGCTGCCTGAGGGACTTCTCCGTTTGGATATGTAACGTCCACTCCCAAACTTGATCCTCATTTAACCTCCGCACCTTCGAAAATGGTCATTCCATTCACTCAGGGTTCAGGCTAAAGACCCGGGGGCATCCTCGATCCCCCTTTTGCTTTCATCCTGCAGCAGCCAATCCTGTCTCCCACTGACGTCTCGGGTATGACGACTTCTCGACTCACCATCACCACCACTTGGGCCTGAGTCAGGACTGCTGCAGCTGCTTCACTCACATTCTCCCGCCGCACTCGCATTTTCCCACCTCAAAACATTTGCATTTGGTCTTCTCTCTTCTTAGATTGCTCTTTCACCAAATGTTCCTAAATTTCATTCCCTTACTTTGAAAATAATTCTGTTCCCACAATATCTCTCTTTAGAAGCCTTCCCTGTCCACTCTCTGTAATTCTTTATCTTCATACACACTTTCATTTTCTTCATAGAATTTCATGACATTAACTTAAATATTTAGTTCTTTATCTGTTTATTGTCAACTACCCACTAGAATGTAAATTCCTGGGAAGTCAAACATGATTTTATGCATTTCTAAATCTCCAGTGCCTAAGACAGTAAGTTCACAATATAAGTGAATGAATGAATGAATGGATGATGTGAAATTAAAGCTGAAATGAAAGTCTGAATGACTGCTCTGATGGGGTAAACAGACACAACTAAAGATAAAATCAGTGTACTAGAATATTAACATCAGAAATCTTGCCAAAATAAAACATAAAAAGACAAAAACTGAAAATGGTGGAAAAAGTTAATTTATGTAAAAGATAAATATATACCTATATTTAAAGAAAAGGGGATTTTTTATTGTTATAAAATATACATACATAGAAGTTTACATTTTTATCATTCTTAAGTGTACAAGTCAGTGGCATTAAGCATCTTTTTGTGTGCTTCTCAGCCATTTGTATATCTTCCCTGGAGAAATGTCTATTCAAGTCTTTTGCCCATTTTTGAACTGAGTTGTTTGTTGCTGTTGTTGTTAAGTTGTAGGAGTTGTTTTTAAATATTCTGCATGTTAAGTTCTTATTATACATAGGCTTTGCAAATATTTTCTTCCAGAAACAGGAGTTTTTTTTTTTTTTTTTTTAAGAAATAACATAAACAATAAGGAAATAGCAAAAAAAAAAAAAAAATTTGAAAAAAATTGTTATAGAACTGAAGACACACTGCTTCAGCTTGAAAAAACCCAAGTATCCAGCAGAATAAATGAAAAATATTTATCTTTACTACCATAATACCTATGTGTATAACATATGTACATAGGTACATGCTATATTGTTACATGCACTTAACATTTTATACACACATATAAATAGATCATATCCTCTGACAACATGATTTTTTCATCAGCACGGTGTCTTTGAGATGTATCCTTATTGATGCATGTAAATGTGGGTAAAAATAAGGTGGATGTATAATTCTCAAATTCTAGAAAATTTTCAAGGTAAACCAGTCGACAGGTCAATCTAACAAAAGGAGGTACAGAACTACAAACATCACATAAACCAAACTCCAAGATGCAAACATAGACTGAGACAAAGAGGATCACTTAATTATAATAAAAGAAACAATCCTCCAGGGAAAAGCTGAGATGAAACATACAGCATTTGAAGAAACACCAACAGGAGAAATCAAACACCAAAACACACACACAGGGCCGGGTAGAGTGGCTCACACCTGTAATACCGGTGTGAGGAGGGAGGTCGAGGTGGTTGGATCACTTGAGGTCAAGAGTTTGAGACCAGCCTGGCCAACATGAAACCCCATCTCTGCTAAAAATACAAAAATTAGCTCGGCATGGTGGCACACTCCTGTAATCCCAGCTACTGGGGAGGTTGAGGCATGACAATCACTTGAATCCAGGAGGTGGAGGTTGCAGTTAGATGAGATGGCACCACTGCACTCCAGCCTGGGCGACAGAGCAAGACTCCATCAAAAAAAAAAACACACACACACACACACAACTCTTTTTTTCAGCAGCCTGAGACAGGTAAAAGCAGTGCACTAGTCACTTGACCCAGAACACCCCACAAAAGTATGCAAATCTGGTGGTTCAAATCTTTGTATTCACTTTAGAAACATCCAAGAAACTGCTCAGGCCATCAGGGTATACATATACAAAATGCCACCATGTATGTGAAAGATGTCACCTTACAGAAGCAATGCGTGCCTCTCCACCATTATCAGGGTGGAGTTAGTGAGTGTGACGAGGCTACATACTGTGGCTGGACAGAGGGTCGACGGCCTAAAAAGAGAGCTGAATGTTTGCTGCACGTGCTGAACAGTGCAGAGAGTACTGCTAAACTCAAGGGTTTAGCTGCAGATTCTCTGGCCATCAAGCTTATCCTGGGGAACAAAGCCCCCTGAGATGTGCCATCCAAATGTACTTGCAGAGCTCGTGGTGAGGGTACTCCGCACATGAGTGTCCCTTGAACAGATCCTTACTGAAAGAAAAAAATTGTTCCCAAACCAGAAGAGGCGTTTGTAAGGAATAAAAAGAGGTCTCAGAAGAAACTGAAGAAACAGAAACTTACGGCAAGGGAAGAAATTCAGCATGAAATAAATGCAAATATAAGTTAAAAATATATGTATACTCGGATATTACCGAGTAGTTGCAGAAAATACTCCTGAAAACAGTTAATAAATCAAATGCTTGGAAACACTGAGATAAGTATCATTGCATCCTCAGAGGACCAAGTGAAGTTGTTTTGTATGCGTTCAGTTCAGTTTTTCTCCCCCCAGTTTTCCTACTGCCCCTTCAATTAGGTCATCATCTCCACCACTCCACCAAAACTGCTCTCATTGAGGTCATCAGCGATGCCCACATTGCTAATGTGTGGGCACTTCTCTGCCTACCTCTTGACCTTTTAGCACTGCTCAACCAGATGGCCACTCCATTGTCCCAGAGTCCTCCCCTGGTTTTCCTCAGACCTTCCTGAGGTTCCCTTTCAGTCCCTTTGGCTGGCCATGCCTCGGGGCTCAGGCTTGAGCCTATTCTCTCTCCATTCCTTCTTTAGGTGATCTCAGCTATGGTCTTTAAGTTCACACTGTAGCCCAGCCCAGGCCTGGTTGTTCGTAGCTTGCACAGCCAGTAACAAGGATGAAGTACAGGGACAGGAAAGTGACTGTGTTCGAGCTAACAGTGGGAAAGTAGCCAGTTGACACCTCCAGAAGCCTCTTCACACTTTAGGCTGGGGAGAGGGGCTTCAAAGCAGGACGTTGGAATGGGAGTCAGCCTGGCGCGGTGCTGAGTGCAAAGTCTGTGTGTCCTGTTACAGTGGTAGCAGGAGCTGTGGTCCACCTGGGACCCCAGCTGGCATCATCTCAACATCTCATATGTTGCTGGTGGGAGTGCAAAATGATGCAGCCATTCTGGAAAGTAGTTTGGACATTTTTTATAAAACTACCCTGTGATCCACCAATGGCAATCCTGGACCAGTATTCCAGAAACAATGAAAATTGATGTTCACACAAAAATCTGTACACAAATGTTTATAGCAACTTTTATTCATGACAGCCTAAAACTGCAAACTACCTATGTGAACAGCTAAACAAACTGTGGTGCATTCATTCTATGGAATACCACGTGGCTATCAAAAGCAACAAAGTATTATTCCATGAAACCTCCTGGGTGAATCTCTAGGGAATTTTATTCAATGAAGAAAAGTTAATCCTGAAAGGTCTCCTATTGTATGATTCCATTTACATAACATTCTAGAAACCCAAAACTGTAGAAATGAAGAGGAGGTTAGTGAGTGACAGGGGCCAGGGAATAAGGGCCAGGAGAGGAAGGGAACTGGGTGTAGTGGTAAAAAGACAACATGAGAGGGCCCCGTGGTAAACGAATGATAGTGTCTCGATTGTGTCAATGTCAATGCCCTGGCTGTGATACTATATGATAGTTTTGCAGGATGTTAACATTGGGGGAAATTGGATAGCAATGACATTGATGATAAAGACTCCATGAGCTATTTCTGAATTATTTCTTACAACTGCATAAGAATCTACAAATATCTCAGAATAAATAATTTTTAAAGCAATATTCTATTGGTATGGGAACAAACAAACAGATGAATGGGATCAAATAGAGACTCCAAATATAAACCCTATTAGGTTTGTTTCCCCACAAGCAGACCACAAAACAAGGATTTGTGTAAAAGTAATTTATCAGTGCGCGTTCTCAAGAAAAACATGGTAAAAGAAAGGGGAGTTGGGATGAGGAAGGGAAGGTAACTGGAGTGAGTTGAATTATGAATGTCAAAAAGGTATGTCTATGTCCTAATCTCCATGTGATGGTTAGTTTTAGGTGTCAACTTGACTGGGCTAAGGGATGCTCACATAGCTGGTGAAACATTATTTCTGGGTGTGTCTGTAAGGGTGTTTCCAGAAGAGATTAGCATTTGCATTCATAGACTAAATAAAGCAGATAGCCTTCACCAACGTGGGTGGGTATTATGATTCAATCTATGGGAAGCTTGAGTAGAACAAAAAAGCAGAGCAAGGTTAAATTTTATTCTGTGTAAGCTGGAGCATCCATATTCTCCTGCCCCTGGACTTTGCTGCTCCTGGTTCTTAAACCTCTGGACAAGGACTGAATTACACCGCTAATGTTCCTGGTTCTCCAATTTGCAGATGGCAGATTACGGGACCTCTCAACTTCCATAATCATGTGAGCCAATTGTTATAATAAATCTCCTCTTATGCAGTGATCTATGTATGTTCTATTTATCCTGCTTCCCTGGAGAACCCTACTATACCCCAGAACGTGTCAATGTGACCTTATTTGAAGAAAGGGTCCTAACAGATATAACGAAGGATCTCAAGATGAGATCATCCTGAATTATTCAGATGGGCCCTAAATGTAGTGAGAAGTGACTTTATAAGAGACACAGAGGAGAGACACATACAGAAAGAGAAGGCCATGAAAAGATTAATGTAGAAATTGCAGTGATTCTGCCACAAGCCAAGAATTCCTGGAGCCACCAGGACCTGGAACAGGGAATAAAGATTCTTTCCTAGAGCCTTCAGAAGGAGTGTGGCTCTGTCAATACCATGATGTTGGACTTCTGATCTCGAGACTTTTGAGAAAAAAATTTTGTCTGTTTTAAGCCACCTAGTTTGTGGCAATTTGTTATGGCAGCCCTAGAAAACTAACACAGATTTTGGTACCAGGAAGTGGGTGCTGCTGTAACAAATACCTCAGATTGTGGAAGTAACTTTGGAACTGAGTAATAAATAGAGGTTGGATGGTTTTTGAAGTACTTGAGAGAAAAATTATAGACTTTCTTGAAGAGACTATTAGTGGAGTTATGGATTTTAAAGGCGATTATGATGAGGGGACAGAAGGAAGTGAAGAGCACGGTAGAGAATTCTTCCACCATCTTAGACATGTATACCTCATCATGAACAGAGCATTAGCAGAATTATGGATGTTAAAGGGTTTGAGTTGAAGGCTAAGAAGGAAATGAGGATCATGTTATTGGAAACTGAAGGCAAAGTGATCCTTGTGACACAGTAGCTAAGAACTTGGATGAATTGTGTCCTCTAGTTAGGTGGACAGCAGAATTTGTAGGCAATGATATTTAGCTGAGGAGATTTCTAAGCAAAGTGCTGAAGGTGTGGCCTGGTTTCTTCATGCTGTTTGTAATAAAACACAAAAGGAAAGAGGTAAATTGAGGAAGGAGCTGTCAAGTAAAAAGAAACAACACTTGTTGATTGGGAGTTTCAGATTGCAAAAGGTGCTAAAACTGGGAAATTCACTGTTGGGAAAGTGTACCCTGGAGAGAAGGCCAAGGGTATGCCTAGACAATATTGTGCTGAAGATATTTGCTGTGTGACTGATGGATCCCTCAATTATCTCATAGATCCAGGGATAGATCCAGTGTTATCCAGGAAAGACCTGTGGGCGTTCTTTTATCTAATGGCATGGATCCTTATGACGTACATGGGAGCCTCAAAAGTTCTTGAGAAGGTTATATCAGAAGAAACACTGTCAGCTTGGCCTGAAGAGACTGAGACAGGACAAAGTGAAAGAGAGGCTGTCAGATATGTAAAATTCCTCAGGCAAGAAGAGGACTGATAGAGCTACTCAGGTATTAGCATGCACTGCCTTTCAGGAAAAAGGAAGAATGAGTATGAGGGCAGAGTCATGGGTACAGGGGATAGAAGCTGAAGGTTCGAGAGCAGAGACCTACCAAGCTGCCATGAGCAAAGAGGCCTGTGAAGCCATGGGCCCAAAAGACACAGCTTCAAGCCACAGAAGATTATTGCCAGACCTTGAAACCAAATACATTTGCCTTGTTGGATTTCTAGCTTGCTTGAGACTGATGACTCTTTGATTTCTTCTATTTTCTCCCCTTTGCAGTGAAATTGTCTGTCATATACATGGCCCACCTTTGTGTTTTGGAAGCAGGTATCTTGTTTTCTAGTCTCATAAGTTAACAGATGCAGAGGAATTTTGCCCTTACATAGCTCATACCCATAGGCTCACCTATACTTGATTATTAGATTATTTACATGTTCATATGTGGGACTCTTTGAACTAATTTTTATGGTATTTGGATGAGTTAAGACCTTTGGAGATGTTGAGATGGAATGAATGTATTTTGCATATGAGGCCGGTGTGAATTTGGAAGGCCAGAGGTCAGATGCTACAGCAGATTAAATGGTGGGCCCCAAAAAGACATGTCAACATTCGAATCAGGGATTAGAACCTGGGAACGTGGCTTATTTGGAAAAAGGTTCTCTGCAGATGTAACTAAATTAAGGCTCTCGCTGGAAAAGACAAAAAAGTCTTCTCCCCAGAGCCTTTGGAGGAATATAGCCCTGTCAACATCTTAATTATGTACATCTGACCTCCAGAAATGTGAGAGAATAAATCTGTGTTTCAAGGCACCCAGTTTGTAATCACGTGTTACAGCAGCCCTAGGAAACTGTTGCAGAGGCCAAGAAAAGTGCAAAATCAAGCAAACCTATGGTGTATTCCTTCCAGTCATCTACTGCTGCATAACAATCCCAAAACAGTGGCTTAGAACAATAACAATCGTTAATTTTGCTGACACATTTCGCTGTCAACTGGGCTTAGCTAGGCATACCTCACTCGGGGTCTCTCAGTGGTGGTAACCAGATGGCTGCTGGAACTGGGGTCACCTTGAAGGTGTCATCTCTCATATGTGTGGTACCTGGACTAGTAACACTCAAACAGCCAGGGGCTGGGCCAGCTGGGGACCTTAGTCATCTCTTCCCCCTCTATGTGGTTCCCACATGATCTTTCTATATGGCAGCTGTATTCGCTTACAGAAGCTGCCACAAAGATATGCCCAGCCTTATATTATTAAAAGTAAAGATACTGGCCGGGAGCGGTGGCTCACGCATGTAATCCCAGCACTTTGGGAGGCTGAGGCGGGCAGATCACGAGGTCAGAAGATCGAGACCATCCTG
>PVKV010021150.1:23606-38275 GCA_004027835.1 Alouatta palliata
GTGAGCTGAGATCGCGCCGCTGCACTCTAGCCTGGGTAAGAGGGCAAGACTCCGTCTCAAAAAAAAAAAAAAAGAAAGAAAAGAAAAGAAAAGAAAATAATAATACAAATACAAATACAAAAACTGTACCTCTCAGTCCTTGCAGAGAAAACTACCCTCCCCACACCAAGTGTGGTGCACAAAGAATGCATGGCAGCCTCTGAAGGGAATTGCAGCCAAGACTCTGGTCCTCCTTGCTGGCCATGTTGTTAGCACAGCTGCATTTCTAGACCAGGTGCATCCGCTGGAGGCTTCTTTATAAAGGACTCTCCCTGAGGGCTTCCTTAGGCGTGTCTACTGAGCCCTACTTATAGAGGGGAAGGAGAGAGCCTAGAAATACTTTTCCTCACCTGAACTTAGTACTTACTACTTTTCCACTCCTAATCATTCACCTTTACCCTCCCTCTAGCCCCTGGGTCCATAAAATATCAGGAGTCGGCCAGGCACCACCCTCACACCTGTAATTCCAGCACTTTGGGAGGCTGAGGTGCGTGGATCATGGGGTCAAGAGATAGAGACCATCCTGGCCCATATGGTGAAACCCTGTCTCTACCAAAAATACACACACAAAAAAAAGCTGGGTGTGGTGGCCCACCTTTAGTCCCAGCTACTCTGGAGGCTGAGGCAGGGGAATTGTTTGAACTCAGGAGGCGGAGGTTCCAGTGAGATGAGATTGTGCCACTGCACTCCAGCGTGGCGAGCGAGACTCCATCTAAGTATATATATATTTATATTTAGACTCCAACTAAAGATTATATATATATATATATCTCAGGACTCTTTGGTTCAAAACTCCTTCAGCTGTGAGACAATGCACCTCTCATCTGTTGTGATACAGTTGACCCTCACTTGGCACCTTTCCATAGAGAAATATGGAAGATTGTAGGAGTTGGTGCTTTCTCTGTTTATCCTCTTGCTGTAAGTGATTAACGGCTTGACTATTGTTTTCATTTTGACATGTTGTCTTCATGGCTACCATGACATCTGTCAGATCAGCTCTCCGGCTAAGCTCAGCTTTTAATATGTTTATTCTGTCTCTATTTTACATTGAGCAAACAGAGCAATTTATTAAACCTAAGTTGCAAACCTCTCAGGCTTGTTCATAGAAGCCAAAAATAGTATAATTTGCAAGTCAAACCCTGAGCCCCACTCTTCTTGTGCAAATTAGGTTATATTTATCAATTTACGGAATCAGTTGATTCCTGAAAGGTTTTGTATGTTAAAATGGTTGAGAAAATTAAACTGATTTAAAAATGAAATCAAAACCCATGGGAGGAACTGAGTATAGTTTTCACAGTTAGAGTTGCAAGTAGCAGTTAGTTGAGTCACCCGAAGCAGAATGGTCTTCTAAGAGTCAGTTTATCAACACATAATGGAACTAAGAATGATATCTCATAAAGTTAGCTTGAAATTTAAAATATATAATGTAATTACCAAGTTATCTGGTACATTCATTGATGTTTATTAAATTTATCTATTTTCATTAAAGTAATCAGTTATACGAAAATCAGACTCAAACTTCACTCCTTTGCTTTCTTCTTGCATTTATATATATGAGTAGGTTCCTTCTGTCTTTGTAATATAATGATCATGACAATTCTTTTCTCCATATTCAACTATAAACTTGTTTATTAAATAAATATATTTTGAGTTTCTAGTATGCATCACATGCTGAATCAGGCATTGTGTATACAAAATCACTCAGCTTCGTAGCAGACAAATTTACAAGCATACCATTGCAATAAAGCATTTTAATTTAGTAGTAGATATATGCATGGATGCACTTAATATAATACCATTTGAGTTTTCATTACCAGTATAACATCGTACACCATATTGTAGGGAATAAAGCTGATAGATGGCAACAACTTCAGGCTGCTATCAAGAGCATTGAGGAAAACAAAACTAGACGGGGAAGTCTGGTTCTATTCATGACAAAGTAGCTTGTATTAGACAAAACATTCACTTAATAACAATAATGAAAAATAGAATGAATATAAAAGCAACCATTCTAAGGCACTAGAGAACAACTAAATTAGACAAAACCAGGGAGGGGATAGAGTCCTGGTAAGAAAAGAAGCAGACTAAGTTTAATACATTGAATAGTGTCTACTAAAACTCACATCCACCAGCACTTCAGACTTTGGAAACAGGGTCTCAGTGGATGTCACTAGTTAAGATGAGGTCACACAATTGTCTTTATAATAAAAGGAGAAGACACACAAAAACAAATGCGCACTGAAAAGTACACCATGTAAACGCAAGGGCAGAGATTGGAGTTATGCAGCCACAAGCCAAAGAACACCTGGAACTACCAAAAGCTGACGAGGCAAAGAAGGATTCTTTTGTAAATCCTTTAGAAATAGCATGGCCCTGCTGACAGCTTGATTTCCAGATTCTGACTTTTAGAACTTGAAGAGAATAAATCTCTTTGTTTTAACCTAGTCAATTTATATGGTACATGGTTATGGCAGTCGTAGGAAACTAATACAGTTGGTTAACTACCTATTTAATTATCTTTTTCCTGAGGGCTTTTCTCCTTTCATGGATGTGATGGTAAGTACAAGAAGAAAGCCACCTAACATGGTGAAACCCCGTCTCTACTAAAAATACACAACTTAGCTGGGCATGGTGGCATGTGCCTGTAATCCCCGCTACTCGGGAGGCTAAGGGAGGAGAATCCCTAGAGCCTAGGAATCGGAGATTGCAGTGAGTGGAGATTGTGCCACTGCACTCCAGCATGGCAACACTGTGCTGGCGACTCACATTAGTTTGCCTGGGCAACGGAGTGAGACTCCATCTCAAAAAAACAAAACAGAGAAAAGCATAACAAGTTTACTTTTCAAAATGTTATGTGACATGGACCTGGCATAGTGGCTCATGCCTGTAAACCCAGCACTTTGGGAGGCCAAGGCAGGCAGATCACCTATGGTCAAATGTTCAAGGCCAGCTTGGCCAACACGTGAAACCCTGGCTCTACTAAAAATACAAAAATCAACCGTGCATGGTGGCGTGCACCTGTAGTCCCAGCTACACAAGAGGCTGAGGCAGGAGAATTGCTTGAACCTGGGAGGCTGAGGTTGCAGTGAGCCAAGATCGTGCCATTGCACTCCAGCCTGGGTGACAAGAGGGAAACTCTTTCTCGAAAAAAAAAAAAAAAAAGCGTTACGTGACCTAGACACCTTCAGAAATGAAAACTGAGACCTGGACTCCCAGCACTTTGGGAGGCTGAAAAGGATCACTTGAGGCCAGGAGTTCAAGACTAGCCTGGGCAACCTAGTGAGACATCCCCCCATCTCTGAAAAAAAAAAATTTGAATTAGCAGGCATAGTGGTATGTACCTGTAGTCCTAGCTACTAAAGAGGCTGAGGTGGGAGGATCTCTTGAGCCCAGGAGGTCCAGGCTGCAGTCAACTAGGATTTCACAACGACACTCTGGCTTGAATGACAGAGAAAGACCCAGGGGAAAGTATGTGTTTTCTGGGGATAACTCAGCACAATCTGTTTGTCCAGATTTTTTGTGTCTCTGTGTAGTGTTCCCTTCCTCCGTGTATCAGGCAGGACCCATGTCACGTAAGGGTCTATGACCTACTTTCAGAAGAAGTAAGTCAAAAAGTAATCTTTTTCAAATTCACGGGTTGCTTTAGGGGAGAAATAGCTTTAGGGGAGAAATAGCGAGGTGGTGGAGTGGAGAGGTAGGCAGGTGGGAGGACAGGGAGGGTGGGAGAATGTCAGAGAGAGACCGTCTGGCTTCTGAGGCACTCCTGCTTCCTTCAGCCAAAAACAATCAGAATGCCATTGTGTCATACTTAGGAGTATTGTGTTATGAGCCCCATTAACTGCTTTTGTCTCTGGCAAAACAAAACAAAATACTCTCTAGGGAAATGCAGCAGACTCCTTCCAAGTTTAAGATATGGATTCTGTGAAATAAAAAATTATGACTGGCCATTAAGAGATGAATGCAGAGAGACTACCCCACGGCCAGAAAAGAAAAATGTTTCAGTATTTGTTAAAGCATGTCAAGTGGCCAGACGCGGTAGCTCACACCAGTAATCCCAGCACTTTGGGGGGCTGTGGCAGGCAGACCAGTTGAGGTGAGGAGTTGGAGACCAGCCTGGGCAACATGGCAAAACCCTGTCTACTAAAAATACAAAAAATTAGCAGGACGTGGTGGTGGGTGCCTGTAGTCCCAGTTACTCAGAAGGCTGAGGCAGGAGAATCTCTTGAACCCGGGAAGCAGAGGTTGCAGTGAGCTGAGATCTAGCCACTGCACTCCAGCCTGGAGGACAGAGCGAGACTCCATCTAAAAAAAAAAATGCACATCAGGAAGTCTTTACTCAGGACCATGGAGATCAGTATAGGCACTACTGCAATGGGGTCTAGCAGTTGGAAAGATTGGGCTAAATTCTGAATAGAGCATGCGCAAGTGGAAATTTATAGCCAAGGAGCAGGGCAGGAGTTAGTGAATGAAAAATCACTAAGGAAACATCTGGGTGAGGGGGATTCTGTCTAGACCAACCTATCAGAATTCTTGTGGAAGACAGGCCAGGGTGACCAGAACTCTGGGACAGGGTGGAGGACGAGGAGCCTAAGGGTGGGAATTCTTGCCAAACTGACTCAACAAGGTTCTTTGCTGAAACTGGATTTTCCGAGGAAGCATATAGATGGGCCTAAGAGGAGGTTTAGGAGCCTGACTAAAGTTTCACCAAGCAAAGAATCCTTCTCAATTTTCATAATTTCAGACCAGTCACGTGACCTTTGCCAGAGCAGTTTCGGTGTTAGCGGTGTAGGTGGGAATTCCAATGCAAGAATCCGGTGAATAAATGAGTACTGGTGAATGGACGTTTTGGATTAGGAATTGTTTTCTCTGCAAAAGTACTTGCGGTAAAAAAAAGAAAAAGAAAAGAAAAAAAAGGAATTGTTTTCTCACTTACCTTCTTTAAAAGACGAAATGTGGCCAATAGCCTTCAGTTCTAGCATGAGATTAGGAACGGCTTACTCCTCCCAGAAATGTGGCCCCAAAAAAAGGAATAGCTTACTCCAACTGTCAGCATGATTTCCAGGCTCCATATCTTCTACATGGAAAATGTCAAAAAGCGGCCGGGTGCCATGGCTCACACCTATAATCCCAGTACTTTGTGAGGCTGAGGCGGGTGGATCATGAGGTCAGGAGTTCGAGACCAGCCTGGCCAATATGATGAAACCCCGTCTCTACTAAAAATACAAAAAATTAGCTGGACGTGGTGGCGGGCGCCTGTAGGCCCAAGTGCTCTCGGGGCTGAGGTAGGAGAATTGCTTGAACCCGGGAGGTGGAGGTTGCAGGGAGCCGAGATCATGCCATGGCACTTCAGCCTGGGTGACAGAGCAAGACTCCGTCTCAAAAAAAAACTATGTGTATATATATGTCAAAGAGCAGGAGCAGTGACTTCACCTGAGAACATCCCAGTGGGAGGACAAGAGAAATCTTGTTTATTGCTCAGGAATGCTGAAGTGCCCTGGAGTAAGCTGCCATTGTTCTGGAACAATGTTATCATTATCAGTAATGCTTTAACTCCAGCACCGCTTATGTATTTGAAGCCAAGTCTGTTTCTTGTTTTGTATTTTCTCTCTGGAAATTGTAGAAAGATGGTCTTAAATAGATTAAACAAACAAACAAACAAAAAACAGTCAAACAAAAGTTACAAAATATATAAAGGAATAATCCATCATGAGGAAGAGTCAATAGGAAAAAACAGGGTGAGTGAGATTTCAGGCCCTGGAATGATTACACAGCATGCAAAATAATATTACTTAAAATGTTTACACCAATAAAAGAGGGAACAGTAAGAACAAAAAATACAGCATAAAAAAGCATGAGGTACACTGTCAAGACAACCTACAGAATGAAGAAAACATTTGCAAATCCTATATCTGGTAAGAAACTAATATCATTTTTTTTTTGAGATGGAGTTTCGCTCTTGTTGCCCAGGCTGGAGTGCAGTGGCACAATCGTGTTGCACTGCAACCTCCGCTCCCAGGTTCAAGCAATTCTCCTGCCTCAGCCTCCCAAGTAGCTGGGATCACAGGCATGCGCCACCACACCCAGCTAATTGTGTATATTTAGTAGAGACGTGGTTTCACCATGTTGCCCAGGCTGATCTCAAACTCTTGGCCTCAGGTGATCACCCGCCTCGGCCTCCCAAAGTGCAGTGGCATGAGCTACTGTGTCCAGCCATATCTTTTTTTTTTTTTTAAATACAGGATCTTGCTTAATATGGAGTATATGAAGAACTCTTAACTCAAAAACTTGAAAAAAACAAAGAGGCCGGGCACAGTGGCTCATGCCTGTAATCCCAGCACTTTGGGAGGCTGAGATGGGAGGATCACTTGATACGAGCAGTTCCAGACCAGCCTGGTCAACATAGTGAGACCCCTCCTATCTCTAAAAACATTAAATTAAATTAAAATAATGATCAAGGCCAGGCACGGTGGCTCATGCCTGTAATCCCAGCAGTTTGGGAGGCCCAAGCTGGCGGATCACCTGAGGTAGGGATCAGCCTGACCAACATGGAGAAACTCTGTATCAACTAAAAATACAAAATTAGCCTGGTGTGGTGATGCATGCCTGTGATCCCAACTACTTGGGAGACTGAGGCAGGAGAATTGCTTGAACCTGGGAGGGGTAGGTTGCGGTGCGAGGAGATTGTGCCACTGCACTCCAGCCTGGGCAACAAGAGCGAAATTCCATCTCAAAAAAAAGTAATAATAAATAAATAAATAATGGTCAGGTGAGGTGGCTCACGCCTGTAATCCTGGAACTTTGGAAGGCTAAGGCAGGAGGATCACTTGAGGCCAGGAGTTCAGGACCAGCCTGGGCAACATAGTGAGATCCCCCCCCCACCATTCTACTAAAAGTACACAAAATTAGCCAGACAGTTTCCACGTGCCTGTAATCTCAGCTACTTGGGAGGCTGAGGCAGAATAATCTTTTGAACCTGGGAGGCAGAGATTGCAGTGGGCTGAGATTGGCCCACCGCACTCCAGCCAGACTCCGTCTGGGAAAAAAAAAAAAAAAAAAAAAAAAAAACAGAGCAAGACTCCATCTCAAAAAAACAAAAAAGAGAGAGAGAAGAAAAAAACATTTGTTTTCAAAAGACAACCATAAGGCTGGGCGCAGTGGCTCACATCTGTAATCCCAGCACTTTGGGAGGCCCAGGCAAGCAGATCACTTGAGGTCAGAAGTTCTAGACCAGCCTGGCCAACATGGTGAAGCTCCATCTGTATCAAAAATACAAAAAATTAGCTGGGCATGGTGGCACACACCTGTAATCCCAGCTACTTGAGAGGTTGATGCAGCAGAATTGCTTGAACTCGGGAAGCGGAAGTTGCAGTGAGCTGAAATCATGTCACTGCACTCCAGCCTGGGCAACAGAGCAAGACTCTGTCTGAAAACAAAAACAAAAACAAAAACAAAAACAAACAAACCAAATACACTTGACCAAAAAAAGAGAAAAAAACCTTGTATACTGAAAACTACGAAACATTGCTGAAAGAGAAAAAAATATTATTTTTTTGAGATGGAGTCTCCCAGCTCTGTCACCCAGGCTGGAGTGCAGTGGCAAGATCTCGGCTCACTGCAGCCTCCACCTCCTGGATTTAAGCAGTTCTCTGCCTCAGCCTCCCGAGTAGCTGGGATTACAGGCATGTGCCACCATGCCCAGCTAATTTTTGTATTTTTAGTAGGGAAGGGGTTTCACCATCTTGACCAGGCTGGTCTTGAACTCCTGACCTCTCAGCACTTTGGGAGGCTGAGATGGGAGGATCACTTGATGCCAGGAGTTCCAGACCAGCCTGGTCATCATAGTGGGAACCCCCGCAATCTCTAAAATAAAAATGATGGTCAGGGCCAGGCATGGTGGCTCCCACAGTGCTGGAATTACAGGCGTGAACCACTGCGCCCAACCCAATATTTTTTTTCAAATCTTTTGAGATGGGGTCTCACTCTGTCACTGAGGCTGGAGTGCAGTGACATGATCTCAGCTCACCGCAACCTCCCACTCCTGGGCTCAAACAATCCTCCCATCTCAGCTTCCCAAGTAGCTGGGACTTCAGATGTGCACCACCATGCTGGGCTAATATATGTATGTATGTATGTAAGTATGTATGTATGCATGTATTTAGTTATTTAGTTTTTGAGGCAGAGTCTTGCTCCATTACCCAGACTGAAGTGCAGTGGCATGATCTCTCGTCACTGCAACCTCCACCTCCCAAGTTCAAGTGATTCTCCTGCCTCAGCCTCCCAAGTAGCTGGGACAACAGGCACATGCCACCATGCCCAGGTAATATTTTTTGTATTTTTTAGTAGAGATGGGGTTTCACCATGTTGCCCAGGATGGTCTTGATCTCTTGACCTCATGATCCACCTGCCTCGGCCTCCCAAAATGCTGGGATTACAGGCGTGAGCCACTGCGCCCAGCCTGGCAGCAATATCCTGACTCAAAAATAAAACTAAAAATAAATAAAAGGAAAGACATTCCATGTTCATAGATTGGAAGGTTTAATATTGCTAAATTGGCAATTATACAAAAAGCAATCTATAGATTAAACACAATCCTTATCAAAATCCCAATGAAATTCTTTTTGTTGGAATAGAAAAATCTAGGCCGGGCATGGTGGCTCATGCCTATAATCCCAGCACTTTGGGAGGCCTAGGCAGGTGGATCACCAGGTCAAGAGATTGAGACCATCCTGGTCAACATGGTAAAACCCCTTCTCCACTAAAAATACAAAAAAATTAGCTGGGCATGGTAGCGCGCACCTGTAGTCCCAGCTACTGAGGAGGCTGAGGCAGGAGAATCGCTTGAACCCAGGAGGCAGAGGTTGCGGTGAGCCAAGATTGTGCCATTGCGCTCCAGCCTGGGTAACAAAAGCAAAACTCCGTCTCAAAGAAAAAAAAAAAAGAAATAGAAAAATCTATCTTTTTTTTTTTTCATTTAAGACAGTCTTGCTCTTGTCACCCAGGCTGGTGTGCAATGGCACAATCTTGGCTCACTGCAACCTCCGCCTCCTGGGTTCAAGCGATTCTCCTGCCTCAGACTCTTGAGTAGCTGGGATTACAAGCAGCCACCACCACACCTGGCTACTTTTTGTATTTTTAGTAGAGACAGGGTTTCGCCATGTTGCCTAGGCTGGTCATTAACTTCTGACCTCGTGATCCACCCATGTCAGCCTCCCAAAGTGCTAGAATTACAGGCATGAGCCACTGTGCCCTGCCAGAAAAACCTATCTTAAAATGTATATGGAATTTCAGGGAACCCTAAATAGTCTAAGCAATCTTGAAAAAATAACAAAGTTGTAGGTCTCACACTCCTAATTTCAAAACATACTACAAACCTATGGAAATCAAAACAGTGTGGTATGGGCATAAAGGTAGATGCATAGACAATGGAAGAGAATAGAGAGCCCAGAAATAAACCCTCACATATATGCAGTCAACAATTTTTAACAAGGGTGTCAAGACCATTCATTAGGGGAAGAACAGGTTTTTTAGCAAGTGGTACTGGCAAACTGGAGATACATGTGTAAAAGAATAAAGTTGGGCCCTTGTCAAACACCATATACACAAATAACTCAAAAGGTGTCAAATATCTAAATGTAACAAGAGCTAAAACTATGAAACTCTGAGGAAAACATAGGGCAAAATCTTCATGACATGGTTTTGGCAATGATTTGGATATAATACCAAAAACAAACACAACAAAAGGAAAAATAGACAATCTGGACTTCCTTAAAATTGAAACCTTGAAGTGGGTGGAGTGGTTCACACCTGTAATCCCAAGTACTCAAGAAGCTGAGGTGAGAGAATTGCTTGAGCCTGGGAGGTCAAGGCTGCAGTGAGCTATGATGGCACCACTGCACTCCAGCTGGTACAACAGAGTGAAACCCTTTCTCTTAAAAAATAAATAAAGTTTGGTTGGGCATGGTGGCTCATGCCTGTAATCTGAGCACTTTGGGAGGCTGAGGCAGGCGAATCATGAGGTCAGGAGATAAAGGCCATCCTGGCTATCACAGTGACACACTTTCTACTAAAACTACAAAAAATTAGTCAGGCATGGTGGCATGCACCTGTAATCCCAGCTACTTGGGACTAAGGTAGGAGAATTGCTTGAATCCAGAAGGCAGAGGTTGCAGTGAACCAAGATTGCACCACTGCATTCCAGCCTGGGCTACAGAATGAGACTCCGTCTCAAAAAAAAAAAAAAATTATAATCTTAACTATTTTTAAGTGAACAATTCAGTGGCAACAAGTACATTCACACTGTTGTGCAACCATTACAATCTTCCATCTCCAGAACTTTTTCATTCAACCTAAACTGAATCTACCCACTAAACAATAACTTCACAATACCCCTTCCCTCCAGCCCCTGGTAATCACCATTTTACTTTCTGTTTAGGCATTTGACTGTTCGAGATACCTCATATAAGTGGAATCATATAATTGTCCTTTTGTGTGTGTTATTACAGTTACCATAATTTTCAAGGTGCATTTGTGTTGTTGCATGCTATTTTTTTTAAGACAGCGTTTCACTCTGTCACCCAGGCTGGAGTGCAGTGATGTGATCATGGCTCACTTCAGCCTTGACCTCCTGCACTCAAGCCATCCTCCCAGCTTAGCCTCCTAGGTAGCTTTGGATTACAGGCATGAACCACTGCACCTAGTTCCGTGTAATTTTAGTAAAAATAACTTTTAAATTTGTTTGCCTGATTTCAATGGAAAATCACATAACTAAGACTAACTAATTTCTTTATTTCTTTCTTTCGAGATGGAGTTTTGATCTTGTTGCCCAAGCTGGAGTACAATGGCATGATCTTGGCTCACCGCAACCTCCACCTCTTGGGTTTAAGCGATTTCTCTGCCTCAGTCTCTGTAGTAGCTGGGATTACAGGCATGTGCCACCATGCCCTGCTAGTTCTGCATTTTTAGTAGAGACAAGGTTGCTCCATGTTGGTCAGACTGGTCTTGAACTGCTGACCTCAGGTGATGCGCCTGCCTGGGCCTCCCAAAGTGCTGGGATTACAGGCATGAGCCACTGTGCCCATCCAAGACTAACTAATTTCAAAGACAAAACAGCATTTTACATATTTGCTACGATTTGAACGAGGATCCTCCAAATATTAGGTGTTTGCCAATGTGATAGTATTAAGAGGTGGGCCTTTAAAAAGTGATTGGGGTGAGGTTACTTGACTGGGAGTTCTCAGACCTGCAGTTTTAGCCCTGCCCTCAGCCTCCAATCCATGAGACACCCAGCCCCAGCAATTGGATTTGGCAATCCATCTTGACACACCACTGTGCTGAGTGCTTGAGGACATGTTTCAACAGATGGTTGGGGTTAGTGTGTAAGATCACATTTGAGTGGGGATTAAGAGAGGGAAGTCTGCCTTGATGGAGCTGTGTGGTCTTCTCCAAGTGAGAGTTGCAGGCAATAGAACTATTTTGCTTTTGGAGGAAAAGGAGCAATTCATTTTCAGCAGCCACAAGAAAAGCGTTTTTTTTTGTTTTGTTTTGTTTTGTTTTTTTCAGATTAAACCAAAGGCCACCTGGGCACTCTATGTCACTTGAAGAGGGGAACATCTCACAGATGGGGAATTGTTAAGAACTAGCAGAGTCATCGTTTCCAAGATGGCCAAAGAGAGGCAGCTCTGGAACGCAGTTCCCAGTGAGACAGATGCAGAAGCCAGGTGGTCTCCACAGTTCCAAATGAAGTACCAGGTTCATTTTGTGGGTCTGGTTGGACAGTGGGTATAAAACAAAGAGGGCAAGTTGAGGCAGGCAGGGCACTGCCCCACCCAGGAGGTGCATGCAACTGACCGGAGGACCAGGGGCTCTCCTGCTCTGGGATGTTGATTCGGATACTGCGCTTCACCCAAGCCCTCCACAACCCACAGAACAGGAGGTCTTCACCAGGCTGAAAAGCCCCCACAAACTGTCTGAACAGGGCTGAGCAGCAGCTCCGGGGTTGACGGCACAGATCCAGGCAGAAGCACTGGCTGATGCCAAGAAAGCCTGTGGGATGGACCTACCCACCCCCAAGGAAGAAAGGGAACTGAAAGCAGGGAATCGGGCCATACGGCCAGGAGGATCCCTCTCCCACAAATCCCAGCTGGCTGAAGCCCTCTCACTTGACAGTATTGCAGTATTGCAGCCAACACATCAGTTAGAGCACAACCAGGAACGATCGAGGTTAGTGGGGGTAAAGGCAGCCACCATTGCAGAGGCAGGCCTAATCTTTCTGAGTAAAAAAAAGACAGGAAATCTATGCAGCACCTCCACTGAATCCGTGGCAGCCCAGCAGTGCCTCTGCAGGCACACAAAGGAAAGGCCACCTCCCCAAGCAGCTACCTGAAATCAAAGCTAGATAAATCCAAGAAGATGGGAAGAAACCAGCACAAAAAGGATGAAACCATCAAAGACCAGAACACCTCACCTCCACAAAGGGAACACAAATCCTCACCAGCAAGGGAACAAAACAGGATAGAGAACAAATCTGATGAATTGACAGAAGCAGGCTTCAGAAGATGAGTTAATAAACTTCTCTGAGCTAAAGGAACATGTTCTAACCCAATGCAAAGAAACTACAAACCTTGAAAAAAGTTTAGAAGAAATGCTAACTATAATAACAAGCTTAGAGAAGAACATAAACGACTTGATGGAGCTTAAAAATACAGCACAAGAACTTCTTGAAGCATACACAAGTTTCAATAGCCAAATTGATCAAGCAGAAGAAAGGATATCAGAGATTGAAGATCAACTCAATGAAATAAAATGAGAAGGCAAGAAAAGAGAAAAAAAAAGAGTGAAAAGAAATGAACACAGTCTCCAAGAAATATGGGATTATGTGAAAAGACCTAATGTACACTTGATTGGTGTAACAGAAGATGACAGGGAGAATGAATCCAAGCTGGAAAACACTCTTCAGGATATTATCCAGAAGAACTTCCCCAACCTAGCAAGGCAGGTCAACATTCAAATGGAGAAAATACAGAGAACACCACAAAGATACTCCTCAAGAAGAGGAACCCCAAGGCACATAATCATCAGATTCACCAGGGTTGAAACCAAGGACAAAATCCTAAGGGCAGCCAGAGAGAAAGGTTGGGTCACCCGCAAAGGGAAGCCCATCATACTCACAGCAGATCTCTCAGCAGAAACCCTACAAGCCAGAAGAGAGTGGGGGCCAATATTCAACATCCTTAAAGAAAAGAACTTTCAACCCAGAATTTCGTATCCATCCAAACTAAGCTTCATAACTGAAGGAGAAATACAATCCTTTACAAACAAGCAATTGCTGAGAGATTTCATTGCCACCAGACCTGCCTTACAAGAGCTCCTGAAGGAAGAAATAAACATGGAAAGGAACAATCAGTACCAGCCACTGCAAAAAAGAACCAAATGGTAAAGACCAACGAAGCAATGAAGAAACTGTACCAACCAAAGGGCAAAACATCCAACCAGTAACAAAATGGCAGGATCAAATTCACACATAACAATATTAACATTAAATGTAAATGGACTAAATGCCCCAGTCAAAAGACACAGACTGGCAAACCAGATAAAAATTCAAGAACCATTGGTGTGCTGTATTCAGAAGACCCATCTGATGTGCAAAGACACACATAGACTCAAAATAAAGGGATGAAAGAAGATTTACCAAGCAAATGGAGAGCAAAAAAAAAAAAAAAAACAGTGGTTGCAATCCTAGTCTCTGATAAAACAGGCTTTAAACCAACAAAGACCAAAAGAGACAAAGAAAGACATTACATAATGGTAACACGATCAACACAACAAGAAGAGCTAACAATCCTAAATATATATGCACCTTATACAGGAGCACTCAAATACATAAAGGAAGTTCTTAATGACCAACAAAGAGACAGACTCCCACACAATAATAGTGGGAGACTTTAACACTCCACTGTCAATAATAGACAGATCAACAAGACAGACAATCAACAAGGACATCCAGGACTTGAATGCAGATCTAAACCAAGCGAACCTAATAGACATCTACAGAACTCTCCACCCCAAATCCACAGAATATACATTCTTCTCAGCACCACATCACACCTACTCTAAAATCAACCACATAATTGTAAGTAAATCACTCCTCAGCAAATGCAAAAGAAGAGAAATCATAACAAACAGTCTCTCAGACCAGTACAATCAAAGTAGAACTCAGGATTAAGAAACTCACTCAAAACTGCACAACTTCATGGAAACTGAACAACTGGCTCCTGAATGTCAACTGCATAAACAAAGAAATGAAGGCAATAAAGATGTTCTTCAAAACCAACGAGAATGAAGACACAACATACCAGAATCTCTGGGTCACATTTAAAGCAGTGTCTAGAGGGAAATTTATGGCAATAAATACCCACATGAGAAACAAGGAAAGATCTGAAATCAATGCCCTATCATCAAAACTGAAAGAGCTAGAGGGGCAAGATCAAAAAAATCTCAAAAGGTAGCAGAAGACAAGAAATAACTAAGATCAGAGCAGAACTGAAGGAGATAGAGACACAAAAAAAACACTTTAAAAAAATCAATAAATCCAGGAGCTGGTTTTTGAAAAGATCAACAAAATAGACTGCTAT
>PVKV010021151.1:8030-38278 GCA_004027835.1 Alouatta palliata
ACCAAAAAAAAAAAAAAAAAGCACCAGGTGTGGTGATGTGTGCCTGTAGTCCCAGCTACTGGAGAGGCTGAGGCACAAGAATCACTTGAGCCCAGGCTGTGGAGGTTGCAGTGAGCCAAGATTGAGCCGTTGCACTCCAGCCTGGGCAATAGAATGAGACTCTTGTCTCAATAAATAAGTAAGTAAGTAAGTAAAAGTAGAGAGTGGTTGACTGAGTGGTCAAGGAGATGGAGGCAGCAGGGAACTTGTCACTTCTGGGAGCGCTTTACCTAAAGGATGAGTGGCATTTAAGATTCCCTTCCCCGTTTCCTTCAGAAGATTTTTCTTAATATCTGGTTTCTTGCTCTTTACTCCATTTCCCAAGGAACAAAGGAAAGGGAGTTGGGGAGGCCGCCAGAAATGTGTCAGCTCTGGCAAAGCTCTTATTGGCCAGCGGCCAGGCCGAGGTGGGGCAGCCACTCTCCAGGCTCAGATGGGCCTGCCATGCCAACCAGCTGGTCTCAGATGGTTAGTGCAGGGAGGGTGGCTGACCCAAGGGGACGACATGCAAGGCGGAGGCACCAGGCAGCATGCGCCCATAGTCCATTTGTCTGGCAAGTCAGAGCTTTGTCCAGGGTTGGTAATGTTGCCGGCATTTAGCTTTGGGGCCCTTTTTTCTTTTTCTTTTTCTTTTTTTTTGAGATGGAGTTTTGCTCTTGTTGCCCGGTCTGGAGAGCAATGGGGTGATCTTGGCTAACCACTACCTCCGCCTCCTGGGTTCAAGCGAGTCTCCTGCCTCAGCCTCCCAAGTAGCTGGGATTACAGGCATGCGTCACCACGCCCGGTGAATTTTTTTATATTCTTAGTAGACTCGGGGGTTTCTCCATGTAGGTCAGGCTGATCTTGAACTCCTGACCTCAGGTGATCTGCCTGCGTTGGCCTCCCAAAGTTCTAGGATTATAGGCGTGAGCCACCGTGCCTGGCAGGGCCCTTTTTTCTAGTGAGATCCCGGAGAGACTGGGATGGAGAAACAGCAGAACTGCTATGAACCAAACTCTGTTGTTTTTCCCTTTTGCAATGAATTGCTTTGCCCCCAGGCTGCTGTTACAACCATGTAATTGCAACCAGATTACTTTCTTTTTTCTTTTTTTGACCCTCTCTAAATTTACTTTAAACTTTCCTTTTTTCTTTCTTTTTAGTAGAGATGGGGTCTCCCTATGTTGTCCAGGCTGGCCTCAAACTCCTGGGCTCCAGTGATCCTCCTGCCTCAGCTTCACAAAGCGTTGGCATTATGGGTGTGAGCCACCGCACCAAGCCCAGATTACTTTCCTGTCACGCGTTGCAAAACAGACCCCAGGAGGACCTGAGAACACAGAATGTATCAAGCTGAGACACAGACAAGGACACAGTGGGGATACCCATGAAACGGCCCCACCATGGTGAACGTGTGACTGATACTAGCCAATAAGTGTGTCCCACTTCCCTGGTTTTCATGCTTGATTGGTGGAAGTGGGAAGATACGTAACTCACACAGGGCCAGTCAGAGGCTTTTTCAGGGTGTGAAACAGACACTGGGGAGAAAGGCGGTAAGGAGTACCAGGTAGTAGGAAAGAAGACATGGCTAATTCCTGGAGCTGCTGCCAGCAGGAACAAGGCAAGTTTACACACCTGCTGGACACCATCTTTGCTACCATATGAGAGAATATTCTCCATAAGAAGGAAGCCAACAGAGAGGAAAACTGAGCCAGACAGCTAGGAGAGACAAAATATGAAGAGAGAAAGGGAACATCTATTCCGATGGCCTTGAGCCCTTGGATCCAGTCATGTCTTAAAGCCATATCTAGTCTTGGAAGTTTCCACTGAATGAGCCAATACACTCCCCATTTTTGCTCAAATTAGAGTTAAATTTTTGGCATTTTCAACAACAACCAAAAAATCTCTCACAGATCCTCTTAGTCAGCTCAGGCTGATACAGTAAAATACTGGGTGGCTTACACAACAGACATTTCTCTCTCACGATTCTGGAGGCTGAGAAGTCTCAGATCAAGGTGCCAGACAATTACGCTCCCAGTGAGGATTCGCTTCCTGGCTTGCAGGACCAGGCGAGGTGGCTTACGCCTGTAATCCCAGCACTTTGGGATGCCGAGGTGGGTTGATTATCTGAGGTCAGGAGTTCAAGACCAGCCTGGTCAACATGGTGAAACCCTGTCTCTACTAAAAAAATACAAAAATTAATCCAGGTATGATGGTGCATATCTGTAATCCCAGCTACTCAGGAGGCTGAGGCAGGAGAATAGCTTGAACCTGGGAGGTGGAGGTTGCAGTGAGCTGTGATTTCACCACTGCACTCCAGCCTGGGTGACAGAGTGAGACTCCATCTCAAAAAAAAAAAAAAAAAAAAAAAGACTTCCTGGCTTGCAGACAGCTGCCTTCTGTGTCCTCACATGGCCTTTCCTCAAGTGTGTGTGGGTGGAGAGAAGCAGAGGGGAAGCAAGCTTTCTAATGTCTCTTCTTTTTTTATTTTATTTATTTATTTTTTGAGATCGAGTCACTCTGATGCCCAGGCTGGAGTGCAATGGCACAGTCTCAGCTCACCACAACCTCCGCCTCCCAGGTTCAAGCGATTCTCCTGTCTCAGCCTCCTGAGTAGCTTGGATTACAGGCACTTGCCACCATGCCTGGCTTATGTTTTGTATTTTTAGTAGAGCCATGGTTTCACCAGGTTGGCCTCGAACTCCTGATCTTGTGATCCACCCACTTCAGTCTCCCAAAGTGTTGGGATTATAGGCATGAGCCACGCCCCCCGCCTGATGTCTCTTCTTATAAGGGCCACACCCTCATGACTTCATCTAAACCCGATGGCTTCCCAAAGGCCCCATCTCCAAATACTCCACATTTGGGCTTAGGGCTTTGCTTTGCTGCAGAGTAAGAGATCACCTCCAACCTCACGCACCTCTCATGTGGACTCTCACAAATTGACACAAGGCAGAGTGGCAAGAGAAAAGCATTAAGTTTTATTAGTTTTCCATGTACACAGGGCTCTTCACAAGAGAGTGAAGTCTGGAGAAATGACCAAAGTAAGATGCTTTTATACTTTTTAGACAAAGCATGATACATTTAGAAAAAATAATAGGACAAAAGGGATCTGTCTAGGGGCAGTAAATGTCTAAGGGAGTCACTGGGAGACATGGGAGGGTATAAAACTAGCAGAATAGAAAGGTCACTTAGGGAATGGGGCACAGTGGCTCACACCTGTAATCCCAGCACTTTGGCAGGCTGAGGCGGGCAGATCCCCTGAGGTCAGGAGTTCGAGACCAGACTGGCCAATATGGTGAAACCCCATCTCTACTAAAAGTACAAAAATAAGCCAGGCCTGTTGGCACATGCCTATAACCCATCTATGCAGGAGGCTGAGACAGAGAATCACTTCAACCCAGGAGGTGGAGGTTGCAGTGAGCTGAGATCACACCATTGCACTCCAGCCTGGGCAAGAGAGGGAGATTCTGCCTTATAAAAAAAAAAAAAAAGAAAAGTTACTTCAGAAAGGATAGTTGTTCAGGCCCACTGCGCACTGCAGTCCCCAACTTCCAATTTCTGAGGATAAGGGATATTTTCACCCCCTGATAAGGGGAGTGTACCCCTCCCAGAGGAGTCTTTATGGCTTGCTGCATGAAGGAAGAGACAGGTCAGCTCACCCTTTCTGAAACCACATTTTCTCCCACTTTTTTTTTTTTTTTTGAGACAGTCTTGCTCTGTCACCCAAGCTGTAATACAGTGGCATGATCTCGGCTCACTGCAACCTCTGCCTCCCGGGTTCAAGCAATTCTCCTGTCTCAGCCTCCTGAGTAGCTGGGATTACAGGCTCGTGCCACCATGCCCAGCTAATTTTTGTATTTTTAGTAGAAACAGTGTTTCACCATGTTGGCCAGGCTGGTCTCCAACTCCTGACCTCAGGTGATCCACCCCCGCCTTGGCCTCCCAAAGTGCTGGGATTACAGGTGTCTTTTTTTTTTTTTTTTTTTTTAACATACAGAAAGTATTTCACTTTGTTGCCCAGGCTGGTCTAGAACTCCTAAGCTCAACTCCTGATCTTCCTGCCTTGGTTTCCCACAGGGCTGGGATTACAGGTGCTCACACCTGGCCTTTCCAATGTTCTCACCTGGAAATAATCAACATACCAATTTGGCATATTTTGGGATAGCACATACTTCTTCGGCTTCAACCTAGGAATTTTTGGAGGACGCAATTCAGTCTACAGCACCAATACACCAACCTGATCCTAAAAATGTTTATAACTTTCTTAACACTTAGAGCATTCTAGTTTCAAGTAACAGAAAACCCAGTTCAAATGGGTTTTAAAATAAAGGGATTAGACAGGCAAGGTCATGTAGCCACGTTGGCCAGACTGGTCAAGAACTCCTGACTTCAGATGATCCATCCACCTCGGCCTCCCAAAGTGCTGGGATTACAGGTGTGAGCCACTGCACCTGGCAACTTTTTTCTGGTAATAATACTGTTAAAAAAGATGCCTCCACCTTTTGGCTATTATGAATAGTGCTTCTATTAACTTCTGTGTACAAGTTGTTCCGTGGACATATTTTCCGCTCTCTTGGGTAGATATCTCGGAGTGGAACTGCTGCGTTCTATGCTAACTCTATATTTAACATTTTAAAACTGCTGAACTGTTTTCTACAGTGGCTGCGCTATTTGATGGTCCCATGAGCAGTGTCGGAGGGTTCCAATTTCTGCACGTCCCTGACAACACCTGCCATTGTCTGTCAGACACTGTCACTTTTCCCACAGTGTCTGTGTGCCTCATGGGTATTCGGCTTGTTGGATGGAAGCTCTCCAGGGCTCTGGCTTCCCTGAGGTTATTTGAGGCTGGCATAAGAGACATGGTTTCTCCACCAGTGGCATCAGCCTGGACACTGGCTTTGGGAAGAACTCTGAGCTTCCTATGCGTCAGGCTGGGGGCTGAGTCCCGAAGTCCACGTCTTCATGGAGCCTGGAGTCTACAGAGGTATAAATAAGTCAACAAGGCATTCAATTGCAATGCGGTGAGCATGATTCCAGAGGGAAGCCCAGGGCATTGTTATTAAAGTGTGATGGGCCAGGATTACAGGTGGCTCATGCCTATAATCCCAGCACTTTGGGAGGCCAAGGTGGGCAGATCACCTGGCCAACATGGTGAAACCCCATCTCTACTAAAAATAAAAATAAAAAAATTAGCCAGGCATGGTGGTGCATGCCTGTAATCCCAGCTACTAGGGAGCCTGAGGCAGGAGAATTGCTTGAACCTGGAAGGCAGAGGTTGCAGTGAGCTGAGATCATGCCACTGCACTCCAGCCTGGATGACAGAGTGAGACTCTATCTCAAATAAATAGATAATAAATAAAGTGTGATGAAGAGATGATACCGATTCCCCCACCTAAGAGGCAAGAGGTTGTTCATGGAGGGCTTCCTGGAAGAGACAATGCCCAACCTAAGTCTTAAAGATTAAATAGGAGTCACTTAGGCAAAAAAAAAAAAAAAAAAAAAAAGGCGGGGGGCCTAGCATTTGAAGGCAAGGGGAACTGTACAAGGAAAGGCAGTTCTGGACTGTGAATCTGTCTGGACTGTGCTGTGGAAGTGGTTGGGAGGAGAATAAAGTGGGGATTTGATGGTGACAGAAGAAGAGAGAGACTGGAGTGTGACAAGCCTATGCATTGCACGGGAGACGCAGCAGCCAGGAGGCCTGCCTTGGTCTCCTCCTCTACAAAATGGGGATACAAATATTGCCTACCTTATAGGAATCTCGTCAGGGTTTAATGAGCCTGAATTGGGCTGGGCACAGTGGCTCACACCTATAATTGGAGCACTTTGGGAGGCCAAGGTGGGTGGATCATGAGGTCAGGAGTTCGAGATCAGCCTGACCAATATGGTGAAACCTTGTCTCTACAAAAAATACAAAAAAAAAAAAAAAAAAAAAATTAGCTGGACTTGGTGGCACGTGCCTGTAGTCCCAGCTGCTTAGGAGGCTGAGGCAGGAGAATTGCTTGAACCCAGGAAGCGGAGGTTGCAGTAAGCCGAGATCGAGACACTGCACTCCAGCCTGGGTGACAGAGCGAGACTCTGTCTCAAAAAAAAAAACAAAACGGAGCCTGAATTAAGAGTTTATGCACCATCTGGAACAGTCTCTGGCACATGTTCAATGAATGTTGGCTATAACTGCTGGTCTCCCTCAAAAGCTTGATGAGACACTGCAGCTTCCTCTCTCGAGCTGAGAAATGTGCATGGCAGGGTGGGGGCCGCCCACAGAGAAGTAAGGCTTCCATCTTCACAGTGAGGATGGGGGAGGGTGGGTGGAGAGACGGAACAGTTTCCAGAGAAGGAAGATGGGCTTGGCAGGCAAGGCAATAGGTGTCCACTTCTAGAGAGGTTTGAACAAGGTATTGATCAACCACTATATAGTGAGTACCTACTGTGTTCAAGGCAATGTGTGAAAGCTGCTGAGATATGAAGAAATATACCATCTTAACCACAAGCTCACAATGGAGTTAGGAGAGACAAGGCAATAGTATATGAAAAGCAAAACAAAACAAAACAAAAATATCCAAATCACATGATAGGGCAAGATTAATCTTCTTATTTGTTTGTTTATTATAGACGGAGTTTCACCATGTTGGTCAGGTTGGTTTCAAACACCTGACCTTGTGATCCGCCCGCCTCAGCCCCCTGAAGTGCTGGGATTACAGGCGTGAACCACCGTGTCCAGCCAAGATTAATCTTCTAACAAGCAGCAGAGCTAGGAAGTTTTGTAGGAAATCCAGATAATGATGGATTCATTTGAGGATAGATCAGGCTGGGAGGGCTTCATGGAGGCAGAGAACCAAGCTGGAGTGGAAAGGTAGGGAGGACTCAAGGAGGCCAGTAGAGTGGAAGAAACCACAAGTCAGGTGGAAGAAACCACAGGGTAGGGACAGGGCTTTTTTTTTTTTTTTTTTTTTTTTTTTTTGAGACAGAGTCTTGCTCAGTCACCCAGGCTGGAGTGCAGTGGAATGATCTTGGCTCACCACAAGCTCTGCCTCCTGGTTTCAAATGATTCTCCTGCCTCAGCCTCCTGAGTAGCTGGGATTACAGGTGCACACCACCATGCCCAGCTAACTTTTGTATTTTTAGTAGAGACAGGGTTTCGCCATGTTGGTCAGGCTGGTCTCGAACTCCTGACCCTCTGATCCACGCACCTCAGCCTCCCAAAGTGCTGGGATTACAGGTGTGAGCCACCGCATCCAGCCAGGACAGGGCTTTTAAGTTATTTGCAATCAACCAGAGAAGAAGGAAAATATTCCAGTGCATCCCATGGAGGTTAATGGAGGACAGGCCAGGAAAGAGAGACAGAATTAAAAACTAACATTTAGGCTGGCCTCAGTGGCTCACACCTGTAATCCCAGCACTTTGGGAGGCTGAAGTAGGAGGATCACTTGAGATCAGGAGTTCAAGACCAGCCTGGCCAACATGGTGAAACCCCACCTCTAATAAAAATACAAAAATTAGCCAGGTGTGGTGCCAGGTGCCAGTAATCCCTGCAACTCAGGAGGCTGAGCCAGAAGAATTGCTTGAACCTGGGAGGCAGAGGTTGCAGCACTCCAGTCTGGGTGACAGAGCAAGACTCTGTCTCCAAAAACAAATAAAATAAAATAAAACATTTAATAAGTGCTAGGCATAGTGTTAAGTGCTGTCCATGTTTAGCAGGGAGTTAAAAAAACAAAACACCCTTTTAAAATCGTGCTACAAAATAGTACTTATTGCTCCAGGCCATAATCGCAAGTATTAAATGCCAGACAAGGAGTAAGGGAGTGACTCAGGCCAAGTGTTACCATAGGGAGTCAGGGGGATTGTGGCAAACTAGGGAGCATTTGCTTCCCCTAAAAGAGGCAGCTGGTCCCAGCACTTTGGGAGGCCAAGGCGGGCGGATCACGAGGTCAAGAGATCGGGACCATGCCGGCCAACACGGTGTGAAACCCCGTCTCTACTAAAAATACAAAAAAATTAGCTGGGCATGGTGGCGCGCACCTGTAGTCCCAGCTACTCAGGAGGCTGAGGCAGGAGAATTGCTTGAACCCTGGCGGCGGAGGTTGTAGTGAGCCGAGGTCGCGCCACTGCACTCCAGCCTGGCGCCTGATGACGGAGTGAGAATCTGTCTCAAAAAAAAAAAAAAAGAGGCAGCTGCTCCTCAGCCCAACCATTTGTGTCCCCACTGACCACTGTGATCTTAAATCCCATGAATGCTTCCCTGTCTCGTCCACCTGACCTCCTAGGTAGCCTTTGGTTGGGTCAGTCATTCCCGGAACCACTCTCTTTTCTTGCTTCCAGGATGCCACACTTTCTTGGTTTTCCTTCTACCTCTCAGGGCATTCTTTTACAGCTTGCTTTACTAGCAGTTCTCTTGTTCAGGCTTTGTGTGGTGGAATTTCGCAGGGCTCAAGCTCTCTTCTCATGTGACCCGGGATTCACTCTCTTCCTAGGCCATCTCACCTATCTGTAGGCCAATGTCTCCCACATTTCTATTTCCAGCCTGGTTCATCTGAAGCCAAGAGGATACTTTAGTATCTCCCATATAAACGAACCCCAAGTAGACTTTTAAAAAAATCTCCTCCCACAAATCCGATTTCCCTTCAATTTCCCCATTTCAATCAATGGCGCCTCCGTCTTCCATCACATGTGCCATCAACACATTCCCCTTCACCCTCCACATCCCGCTCCTCCCAATGCCTGCGGCTTCTGCTTTACAAACACATCTCACATGTGTCCACCTCTTGCCGCCCCGCTGCCACCACCCTAATCCAGGCCATTACCACTGCTGCTGTACAGAGTCGTCTGGTCTCCACGGTTGCTGGGTCTCTTTGCTTTCATTGTCTACCTGCTTCTATCTCATTCTCTACACAGAATCTATAGTGATGATTTAAGGATGCAAATCTAATCATATTGAGGCAGGATAATAGGGAATTAGGGTCACAAGGGGTTAAGGCGTAAGCAAAAGAACAGCAGGTGCAGCCAGTTCTAGGCAAGATTGGGCAGCACACAGGCCACACCCTCACTCCTGTGATAACAAGACAGAAATTTCCACCTCAGCCTCTGATTGGTCGTGGGCCAATCCTTCATAGGGTGTAACCAATTGGAGGCCTCTAAAGGGCACCTAGGAATGTTACCAAAGTCTAATAACCCCAAAGAACATTGTAATCGGGACTCTTGAGCCACTTGCTTGAACTGGCTCTGCTCTGTGGAGTGTACTCTCACTTCAGTCAATTTGTGCTTTCATTGTTTCTCTCATTGCTTCATTCTTTCATTGCTTTGTTTTGTTCTATTCTTTGTTCAATGTGCCAAGCACCTAGACAGCTCAGTCAAGACCTTCTATCTGCTAACAGTATCATTCCTTGGTGGTAGTACGAGGAAAGAGTATCATGTTAGAAGCCTTGGAACGAGTATGAATAATGGCTGTTCAGCAGAGAAACCCATGTCCTCTCTCCATAGGGCCTGTGTTACTACGATGTAAAAATTAAGTCACGTACATTTTCATATTAGACTTTTTGTTAAATAAACTTTTGTAATAGTCAAAAGAAAATTAAAAACAAAACAAAACAATATCATTCCTGTGTTAAAAGCCTTTCGACGATTTCTCTTGGCTTTGGTATAAAATCCAAAATCATTTCTATGGTTCACAAAGCTCTGTGTAATAAGCTGGGCCCAGGGATAGGAAATTAAATGTCTGTATGGTACAGGCAAGTCACTTCAATAAATGAAGCTGGCTGAGACACGGAGATGATAGGGAGGAGTGGAGACTGTGGCGAACTGGGGAGTGTGTGACTGCCAAAGAGTGTAGCTTCTTGCATCCAGTAGACTGCCGCCATGTGGGAAGGTAGACCCTGCAGCCATATCTTCTGATAGTCCAAGAGAAGCTGGTCACCCAGATTTTGATATTATTTTCTTGAGACGGAATTATGCTCTGTCACCCAGGCTGGAGTGCAATGTCGAAGTCTCGGCTCACTGCAACCTCCATCTCCCGGTCACCAGATTTTTAAGTAAAGCTATAGATTCAAAAGTTGGCAACTAATTAACAATCTTTTTTATACTGTGTAAGAGAAAAACAAAAACCCACATCTGTGGGTCAGATGATCCTCTCAGCAGCCAAATGTTGGACTCTACAGATCCTGGACAGAACTTCTGTTAGAAGATTACTAACACTTTTTTTTTCCCTGAGACTGAGTCTCGCCCTGTCACCTGGGCTGGAGTGCAATGGTGTGACCTCAGCTCACTGCAACCTCTGTCTTCCAGGTTCAAGCGATTCTCCTGCCTCAGCCTCCTGAGTAGCTGGGATTACAGGTGCCCACCACCATGTCCGGTTAATTTTTGTATTTGTAGTAGAGACGGGGTTTCACTATGTTGGCCAGGCTGCTCTCGAACTCCTGCTTGTGATCCACCCGCCTCAGCCTTCCAAAGTGCTGGAATTACAGGCATGAGCCACCGCACCTAGCCAACACTAATACTCTATTTTTTTTTTTTTTGAGGCAAGGTCTCACTCTGTTGCCCAGGCTGGAGTGCAGTGGTGCGATCTCAGCTCACTGCACCCTCCACCTTCTGGGTTCAAGTGATCCTTCCTTCATCAGCCTCCCAAGTAGCTGGGTCTACAGGCATGCACCTCCATGCCCAGCTAATTTTTGTATTTTTTTGTAGAGACGGGATTTTGCTGTGTTGCCCAGACTGGTCCTGAACTCCTGAACTCATGCAGTCCACCCATCTCAGCCTCCCAAAGTGCCAGGATTACAGGCGTGAGCCACCACGCCCAGCCAGAAAAACTACTAATACTTTTGTTTGACAAGGATTTAACAGGTTTGTTTTTTTTTTTTTGAGGATGGTGTGCAAAGACAAAGCCTCTCTTCTCCCCCATTTTCCAATAAAAGACTGAGACACAGAGGAATACCTTGCTGTGCATAATAGGATGAAGGGGTGTCTTCCTTGGCATGAACTATTTTGCCTTTTACCTTGAATTGTGGATTTTCTCCAGGTTGGCCAGAAGAGGGGAGATTTGGGGACCCTGGAACTGGGAGGAGAGAGGAAATGAGAAACAGGAAAAGGGGTGTCTCCCAGTGTCTGTGGCTCAGACATGGGACAGCAGGCCAGGCCTGGGAGGGCAGGAAGGCCTCTCCTCACAATGATAGGACGCAACAGGCAGGCTGCGGGATTGTGAGGACTGCCAGCCAACTCCAGCCCTGGCTCACCCCCTCCTCTTCCCTGCTTTGACAATCCCTGAGCCCTACCCTCAGGCTTGCGCTAGTGGTGGCTGCCTTGAGGGGAAACCACCTGCAGACAGGTAGAGCAGCTTGGAGAGGTGACCAGCCATGCAGTGACCTGAGCCGGAGGCAGCAGGTGATCACATAGAGATATCTGGGAAGGCACTGGCCAACCCACAGCCTCGCAGGATGGAGACTTACGTTGGTTGATATGAATGTTATTTCAGGTTAAGGTGTACCTGGGGAGCATTGGGTTGCGCCTGCAACATCTCATTTAATTATCCGAACTATCCCACGAGCTAGGTGTTACGGAGGTTCTGGTCTAGGGATTTCCCTGCCCTTCTGGGAAGAGAACGGGCACAGGATCTCAGAGGGGAGAGCCCTGAGAGGAGGATGCTGCGAAGAGAGGTAGCTGAGGGATGGAAGCCTGATCTGCTTTGATAGAGTCTGTTTTTCTTTTCTTTTTTTTTTAATTAGCATTTGCATTTTTTTATTTTTTTGAGTTGGAGTCTCACTCTGTCACCAGGATGGAGTGCAATGACACAAACTCGGCTTACTACAACATCTGCCTCCCGGGTTCAAGCAATTCTTTTGCCTCAGCCTCCCAAGTAACTGGGACTACAGGTGTGTGCCACCATGCCCAGCTAATTTTTGTATTATAGTAGAGAGGGGTTTCACCATGTTGGCCAGGATGGTCTCTATCTCTTGACCTCGTGATCTGCCCACCTTGGCCTCCCAAAGTGCTGGGATTACAGGTGTGAGCCACCTCACCCAGCCTGATGGATTCTTTTTTTTTTTTAAGTGTTGGCATTCTGTGTAGTCTGAGATCACCACCATTCATCACAAATGGAGGAGACAGCTTTTAACAGGGAATTAAGTGAGTGGCTTATCCATCCCATCTCTGACCATCTGGAAAGTTCCTCCCTCAGCTGTCCTCAGGATTTGATCTGAGATTGGTGGCAGGCCAGGTCTCACTAACTCAGGCCTCCATTACAACTGTTTCAGTACTGACTGAGTGGTAAATTAAATATTAAAAGCTGGCCGGGTGCACTGGCTCTCACACCTGTAATCCCAGCACTTTGGGAGGCCGAGGCGGGTGGATCACCTGAGGTCAGGAGTTCGAGACCAGCCTGGCCAGCATGGTGAAATCCCGTCTCTACTAAAAATACACAATTTAGCCAGGCATGGTGTCAAGCACCTGTAATTCCAGCTACTCAGGAGGCTGAGAAGAATCGCCTGAACCTGGGAGATGGAGGTTGTGGTGAGCTGAGATCATACCATTGCACTCCAGCCTGGGTAACAAGAGTGAAACTCCTTCTCAAAAATAATAATAATAAATAAAGTTAATCACTGTATATGTCTTTAGATGAATGCACACTTACACATAGACATATAGCTTAGAAGGTATACAAGCTCTGGAAAACTTTGTAATTTTGAGTTGATCCGGCAATATTTTCCAGGCCTTCTCCCTATAACTTGGTTACAGAAATAAAAACGTGCTCCTTTCCCAGTTCATCTGCCTCTCGTTATTGGGCCACAAGACTAAGCAGCCCAACCCTCAGCTTGGTCCGGAAACAGTTGTCCATCACTTTTTTGCTGCCATGTTTTCTCTCATCTCCTCAGCTCAAGCTACTGGGTCAGCTTGACTTATTACAGATCATAGGCATGGGAGGAAGAAGAGGTTTGAGGAACAAGTGTTTCTCCATCCAAGTGCTCAATTAAAAAAAAAAAAAAAAGGATTTTACTGAACTGCAGAGGAGAAGGGGCTTAATTTTTTAACATTTATTTTTATTTTTTCTTAGTAACAAGTCAGGCAGAACCAATTATTACTAGTTTGAATCGAGTAAAATATAGTTGCTAACAGTAACAAAAGAACAACCCAATTAAAAATCAGCAAAGGACTTGAACAGACATTTCTCCAAAGAAGAAATACAAGTGGTCAGTACACACGTGACATTGCTAATCATTAGGGAAATGCAAATCAAAATCACCATGAAACCACTTCACATGCATTAGAGTGTCTTTTATTTTGAAAAGAAAAAGAAAACAAGTGTTGATGAGGATGTGGAGAAATTGTAACATTTGCACCTTGCTGGTGGGAATGTAAAATGGTGCAGACGCTATGGAAAACTGTATGACAGTTTCTCAAAAAATTAAAAATAGAACTACCATACAATCTGGCAATTTTTTTGTTTTGAGACGGAGTCTCTGTGGTGCAGGTGGATGTGCAGTGGTGTGATCTCTGTTCATTGCAACTTCCACCCTCCCAATTCAAGTGATGTTCCTGCCTCAGCCTCCCAGGTAGCTGGGATTACAGGCATGTGCCACCATGCCCAGCTAATTTTGGGGTTTTTTTTTTTTTTGAGACAGAGTCTTGCTTTGTCACCCTGGCTGGAGTGCAGTGGCGCGATCTCGACTCACTGCAACCTCCGATTCCCAGGTTCAAGCGATTCTCCTGCTTCAGCCTCCCGAGCAGCTGGGACTACAGGCACCCGCCACTATGCCCGGCTAATTTTTGTATTCCTAGTAGAGACGGGGTTTCACCATGTTTGCCAGGCTGGTCTCAAACTCCTGACCTCATGATTCACCTGCCTTGGCCTCCCAAAGTGCTGGGATAACAGGTGTGAGCCACCGCATCCAACCAAATTTTTGTATTTTTAATAGAGATGGGTTTTCACCATGTTGGCCAGGCTGGTCTCAAACCCCTGAGCTCAGGTGATCCGCCCACCTTGGCCTCCCAAAGTGCTGGGATTACGAGCATGAGCCACAGTGCCCAGTCCCTTATCTGGTTTTTTTTTTTTTTTGGAGACAGAGTCTCACTCTGTTGCTTAGGCTGGAGTGCAATGGTGTAATCTTGGGTCACTGCTCAGGTCACTGCAATCTCCGCCTCCCAGATTCAAGTGATTCTCCTGCCTCAGCTTTCCGAGTAGCTGGGACCACAGGTGCTCACCACCATCCCTTGCTAATTTTTGTATTTTTAGTAGAGACGGGGTTTTACCATGTTGGCCAGGCTGGTCTCTAACTCCTGACCTCAGGTGATCCACCTGCCTTGGCCTCGAAAAGTCCTGGGATTACAGGCATGAGCCACTGCGCCCGGCCTGATCTGGCAATTCTTATGGGTATATGCCAAAAATAATTGAAAGCACTACCGCCAACAGATATTTGTGCACTCAGGTTCACAATAGCCAAAAGGTAGAGACAACAGATGAATGCATAAACAAAATGTGGTATACACATACAATGGAATTTCATTCATCCTTTAAAAGGAGGAAGATTCTGACACATACGACAATGTGGATGAACCTTGAAGACATTATGCTAAGTGAAATAAGCCAGTCATGAAAGAACAAATTCTGTGTGATTCCACTTATACAGGGTTCCTAGAGCAGTCAAATCCACAGAGACAGAAAGTAGCACTGTGGTTGCCAGGAGTTATGGGGACAGAGGAATAGTGAGTTAGTGTTTAATTGGTAAGGAGTTTCAGTTTGGGAAGATGGAAGAGTTCTGGAGATGGATAGTGGTGATGGTTGTACAATAATGTGAATGTATTTAATGCCACTGAATTGTACACTTGAAATTGTTAAAATAGTAAATTTTATGTTATGTGTATTTTACCACAATAAAAAATCAGCTGGGCATGGTGGCTTTTGCCTGTAATCCCAGCACTTTTCGAGGCTGAGGCGGGCAGATCACCTGAGGTCAGGAGTTTGAGACCAGCCTGGCCAACATGGTGAAACCCCCATCTCTACTAAAAATACAAAAATTAGCCGGGCATGGTGGCATGTGCCTATAATCCCAGCTACTTGGAAGGTTGAGGCAGGAGAATTGCTTGAACCCGGGAGGTGAAAGTTGCAGTGAGCTGAGATCATGCCACTGTACTCCAGCCTGGGTGACAGAGTGAGACTGTCTCAAAAAATAAATAAATAAATTAGGTCAGGTACAGTGGCTCACACCTGCAATCCCAGTCCTTTTGGAGTCTGAGGTGGGCAGGTGACATGCATCTGTAGTCCCAGCTACTCGGGAGGCTGAGGTGGGGGAGGATTGCTTGAGTCCAGGAGTTCGTGGTAGAATCCTATCTCCACCAAAATAAAACAAAAAAATAACTGGGAGTGGTGACATGCACCTGTAGTCCCAGCTACTCGGAAGGCTGAGGTGAGGGGAGCATCGCTTGAGTCCAGGAGGTCGAGGCTGCAGTGAGCTGAGATTGCACAGCTGTACCACAGCCTGGGTGACAGAGCCAGACCCTGTCTCAAAATAAATAAATAAAATTAGTTAATTAATTAAATAACAACTGGTGAGGCAGAAAGGAACAAACAATCACAAACCCAATGCCAGTCGCTGTGTTTGCTGCTCTGCTTACTTCTCTTGTGAACAGCAATGTGTGGAAGTGCCGCCATGCACTCAGTTGCAATCTAAGCTTTGAGGTCAGAGTCTCTGAGCTGTGAAATTCTGCCGGGTGCTGGAGGGTAGTTTAGGAGCATAATCCTCACAGTTGGAGAGGAAATGTTTTCTGGGGAAAATACAAGGCAGGAGTGGATTAAGCACTTGCCGAGAGTGTGAGTTAGTGTTTAATTGATATGGAATTAAACACTAATGAAAAATACAAAAATGAGGCCTGCGTGGTGGTGCACACCTGTGGCTACTTGAGAGGCTGAGGCAGGAGAATCACTTGAATTTGGGGAGATGACTTGATGGAACCCCGTGGGAGAAACTATTTGTTAGATATGGGAAGGGGGAGAGGAGGAAAGAGATGGACCACAGGGTCTTCCCCACCTTCTTGGACTCTCTCTGCAGCTCATGGTGGCCCCCACAGCTCCCCCCACAGCTCCCCAAGGTTCTGGCCATATCCCCAGGCTTAAGGAGGAGGAAAGGAAGGTTCCTCTCATGCCTCAGACCCCGGCCTGCACTCTGTCCACCATTCCCACCATCGATGTCAGGAGGACACTCTCACCAGCAAGCCAGTGCTCACCTCTGCCTTTGCTTCCCCTCACCCACATCTCTAGTGTGTCCAGGTTGCTGATAATCAGACTGGGGAGAGATGTGTTGGTGACAGCTTCCCCAGCTTCAGTCATAACCTCCCCTCCTTCAAGCCTCCCTTCCCCACTTCTCCCCTCGACCACCTCTTCTCCCTAACTTCACCTCTCCCTCTCCCCTCTGCCTCTCCCCACTGGAAGGTTTATTGTTACCCACTCACTTTCATGACTCCACCCACTCACTCTCATGACTCCACCTCCTCTGCTTCCATTTCAGTTGCTTCAGTGTGGGGCTAAGAGCTGAAGGACCGGATGCCCCCTTCCCCAGGAGCTGCGGGGGCTTTCACCGGGCGTGTGCCCACCCACCCACTGTGACCTGTTGACCTGGTGATGCGCATTCCCTGGGAGAGGCCATCTCACTTGTATCATCTCTGGATTCCTCCCTGGAGTGCTGGAAGGTGAGAGGAAGTGAGGAGCAGGCAGGGGCTGGGGCTGATAGACACCCAGGGAAGCCTTCCAGTAGACAAACCCTATGCAGGAAGACCTTTATCACACTCGTGGATATGAGTTGGATCTTCTTGGATTTGCCTCAAGGCTTCCCTAAGAATCTTTTTTCTTTTCTTTTCTTTTGAGACAGAGTTTTTGCTCTTGTTGCCCAGGCTGGAGTGCAATGGTGCACTTCATTGCACTTCACTGCAACCTTCACCTCCCAGATTCAAACAATTCTCCTGCCTTAGCCTCCCAAGTAGCTGGGACTACAAAAATTAGCTACCACGCCCAGCTCATTTTTGTATTGTTAGCAGAGATGGAGTTTCACCATTTTGGCCAGGCTGATCTCAAACTCCTGATCTCAGGTGATCCACCTGCCTCGGCCTCCCAGAGTGCTGGGATTACAGGTATGAGCCACTGAGCCTGGCCATAATCTTTTCTTTTATTAAGTGTCCGTCTAAAATAGACTTCAAGTTACCTGTGGCAGCTGGAGACCCTACTGTTAGCAAGTAAGGAAAATAACCATCAGCTTCTTTACTCCCCAGGTGCTAGGCGGAGGGGAACACAGGCCAGAAAACACTACTAATGATTGTGATAAAGAGCTCCCCAGGGGCCAGATGTGGTAGCTCAAGCCTGTAATCCCAGCACCTCTGGAGGCCAAGGTGGGAGGATTTCTTGAGCCCAGGAGTTCAATACTAGCCTGGGCAACATGGTGAGATCCTGTCTCTATAAAATGTAAAAAATTAGCGAGGCATGATAGTGTGGGCCTGTGGTCCCAGCTACTTGTGAGGCTGAGGTGGGAGGATCACTTGAGTCTGGGAGGTCAAGTCTGCAGTGAGGTGTGATCGTGTCACCTGCACTCCAGCCTGGGCAACAGGGCAAGACCCTGTGTTAAAAAAAAAAAAAAAAAAAAAAAGCGGCTGGGCATAGTGGCTCACGCCTATAATCTCAACACTTTGGGAGGCTGAGGCAGGTGGATCACGAGGTCAACAGATCGGAGACCATCCTGGCCAACATGGTGAAACCCCATCTCTAGGAAAATACAAAAATTAGCAGGGCGTGGTGGTGCGCAATTGTAGTCCCAGCTACTCGGGAGGCTGAGGCAGGAGAATCACTTGAACCCAGGAGGCAGAGGTTGCAGTGAGCCAAGATTGCGCCACTGTACTCCAGCCTGCATGACAGAGCAAGACTCCATGCCAAAAAAAAAAAAAAAAAAAAGGCTCCCCAGGACCCAAGGAAGCTGCCCAGAAGTTTTCTAAAGAGGCTCCCTACTGCAACTCTGCAGAGGAACACGCTTTGCTGGTGCCCCTGCTTTGAAGATGCTTGCAGTTTGCTCCTGCTATCTCACTAAGATCTGCTGAGCCCTGCACTGACGGCTCCTGTACCCTCTCAGTGAAGACGCCAAGAAGCAGCAGCCAAGCAGCAGTCGTGGCTGCCTCCCAGCGGCCCCAGCTATAACATTCTGTTCAAGGTGCCCACACCAGATCTCAGCTGCAGCAAGCAGACAGGCTTCAGCTGCCCTAAGAGCTGGCTCTGCGGCTGGTGACTCAGCAGGGGTTGGTTGGGGAAGGGAGTGGGGGTTGGCTCTTGGGGACTGAGGGGCCAGCACTGGTGACAACAAAGTTCAGGGGATGTTGTACAGAAGACCGGAAGCTGAGTCCCCAGAACAAGCCCAGCAGCAGAACTGCAACTGAATAAATCCCCAGTAATTCCATTTATGCCACTGAATCCTCCCTATGGGTTCAGAAAAACAGAACCCTGCTTTATGCTTCCTAAAAATGCAGCCTGAACCAAGGTCTAAATTCCACAGCCAAGTGACCCCTCTTTCTCTTTTCTGCTACCCACCTTCCCCCCAACACACACACACACACCGTCAAGTCCACAAGAACATCCAGAATGATATGGGTGGAGACTTTCCTTTATTTGTTTTTATTTTGGAGAGGAAGGGCTAGAGCAAAAAGATGATGCCAGCACACCGGGCGCTAGAGGCCCCTGCACATGCAGAATACATGGACACCCACGCTGGATTAGCGACTCAGCAAATATGCCCAAGGAGAGAATGTCACCAGAGCTGCAGCAGCCCCCCACAACTTTTGTTAGTTTTAAGACCCCCACCCACACCCACCCCAGGTCACGTTGTCATTCTCAGTAAGCAGACCTCCTACCAAACTGGGCTTTTACTCCTATGGGCTTAGCGCCAGATCCCCCCGCAAATAAACATGCACCCCCTGGAGTAAAAGGGAAATTGACAGGATGCTGCAATGCAGAGAGATGGTACGCTTCATTTTTCATCATCCCCCAGCTTGGAAGAAAGGCTGCCTTCCATCACACTAGTAAGAGGTGGGAAAGAATGATGGGGCCCTTTCCCGTCTCCCAGGCCTTGTGTAACAAGGCCCTGGCTGCTCACATTCCAGCTCTGCCTGACTTAAAACAAACCCAGTCCATAGTCTTCCACCTTTTCCCTTGGGAAAAAGGCATTTGAGAACTTACAGATACAGTGCTCAACCAGTTATCCAAACCAACATCTTCTCTTGCTCAGCTTCTGTTCTACCCAAAGGTCTCATCCTGCTCCCCCAAGAGGATTTCTGATAACTGAAACCACCAAACCTGACTCCAGGCCTCCCCCAGCAATGTATGGGCCCCCTGGAATGTATTTATTTTATTGCCACAACCTCTCACCACCCAGCCTCCCTGCATTCCCCTAGAGCAGTCTTGGGTTTTTCTCGGCATCTCTCCCAGTGGCTTGCTGTGGTGTCCTGACTCGGAGCTGTCCAGGGTGGCCCAGGAAGTGTCAGGTGCCTTTGCTTTCTGTCCTCTCCTCGTCAGCGGTCTGAGCGTTGCTGACAGTGCGAAGCTGCCCCTGGGCTGCAGGCTTCACCGACAGGACCAAGCGTTTGCGGAATGTCTCACAGAGCACAATGTACACAAAGGGATTAAGGCAGCTGTTGGCGTAGCCCAAGCTGATGGCCGCGTTGTACAGGTAGACAAAGGTGAGGGTGGGGCGGCTGATGGACAACTGGGTCAGCTGTAGCACATAGTAGGGTGCCCAGCACACAAAGAAGACCAGGCAGATGGCGATGGCTGTGCGGGTCACCCTCTTTGTCCGTAGTCTGATGCTGCGCTGGGAGGCGGGGGCCACCGAGGACGTCATGCGCTGCAGGATCCTCACGTACGCAGCCGTGATGACCACAAAAGGCAGGGCAAAGGCCAGGAAAAACTGGTACAGGGTGAACCAGTAGAGGTCAGTGTCCGGGTTGGGCAGGCGGATGCCGCAGCCCACGGCACCTCCTGGGAAGGGAATGAGTCTGGCATAGAGCCACACGGGGGTGATGCTGATGAAGGAGAGGGCCCACAGGAGGCAGATCACCAGGGTGGCCACAGAGGGCTTCCGGAACTTTGTGGAGGAGATGGGGTGGACGGTGGCCAGGTAGCGGTCAATGGCCATGGCGGTCAGGATGTAGGTGCTGGTGAACTGACTGTTGGCATCCATGGCCGTGATGAGGGTGCACATGGTCTCCCCAAAGTGCCACACCCCGTTGCCCATGAGCTGGTGGATCATGAAGGGCATGCCCAGGAGAAAGAGGAGATCCACCACCGACAGGTTGATGATGAAGATGTCGGGGACATTGCTGCACCAGTGCAGCTTGGACTTCTTCACCACCGCGAAGATGACCGTGGAGTTCCCGACGATGCCCAGGAGGCAGATGGTGCCGAACACAGAAGGCATGATGATGTTGATGTAGGAGCTCCCCGTGCGAGAAGGGGATCCTGGGGACGGAAGGAGCAAGCGTCGGCCGTTTGACAGGGGCTCTGCTCTAAGAACTGACATCCTGCTGGCATGCTCAGCCTCCAGCGACCCACCGTTCATCTGGAATCCTCTCTCTCCATTCTCCCTCCCTTCACCGTTGCTAATCTCGTCCCCTTGCTCTCCTCCTCCATAGGTTTCCTGGTGAATCCTACCAGATTCCCCTGAGCCACCTGTCGTGGAAGGACACGACCTGCCTGCCTCCCACACGCACCAGAGGCAAGAACCACAGCTGTCTGCAGAGATTACTCGTGCGGCCCGGGCTTCACCAGGAAACCTCGTCAAAATAGCCAGAAGAACACAAAAGTAAGAGTGTGTGTGTGTGTGTGTGTGTGTGTGTGTGTGTGCTTTTCGCGCTTTTCTTATATGCAGCCCTAAGTGTTTCATTTTGGAGATATCTGGCTAGAAACTGTACTGATTCTTGGGCATCTCTGTGGGCGACTGTCTTGTAGAGGCTTGCCGGCTGTGCCCGGGTCAAGCCAGCAGCCCTCCCAGCCCCAGGCTTCCTAGCAGGGATTTCCTTGATTGGCATCTTCTGAGCCTGGGCTTCCCGAGTAGAGCAGAGACAGAAGCTGTGTGTTGCAGCTCAGCAGCCTGAAAAAAGGCTCCACATAAACCTTTCCTCTTTTCCTTCCTTCCCTTCTCCTTCAAAGCTGGAATCCCAGGGCATCGCAGCTCTGGAAACGTCAGGAAGCTTAATTCACCAGAAAAGTTAATCCCCTCATGGTTCCGTGAAGTCTTCCCTTCCCAGGGCCTCTCCCGGGGGCAGTAAGGATGCCTCAGAGCTCATCACCCAAGTGTGAGTAAGAAGCCGAGGCTAACGGTGCAGGAGTGAGCCTCCTGCTATCTCCCACATACCACCCTCCAGTTTCTCTCGCTTGCTTTTCCAGCCTGGAATTTTTTCTCCCAAGCATCTTTGGAACCCAGCGGCGAGCTTTCCCCTGCTGCCTCGCGGCTGGCCCCTTTCTTTGCCATTCTAAACATGCCTTCGCCCCCTTCTCTGCTTCTGCCCGTCTGCCCCTGCGGGCCCCTGACCCCTTCACTCCTGCCCCATGGATCTTGTCCCCGAGAACTGTAACAAAGTTTCCCAAGCAGTTTAGCTCAGGGGTGAAATCTTCCCATTTCCCACCCGCAGCCCAGAGGAGGGAGGATTCCTGGTCAACTCAACTCACCTGCCAAGGTGAGGTTGTTGGGGCCATCAGAGATATTGCTGGCGTTGGGGCCAGTGGACAGCAGCGAGGCTCCCAGGTCCATCCAGCCAGTGCCGGTTGCCTGTTCTCCCAACTGAGCTGAGCTCCCCTCTGCCCACGCAGGCTGCGGCAGCCTCCAGCGCCCGCCACCTTGTCCCGGAGTGAAAGCCCCACAGTCAGGAAGGGGGTCTTCCTCGGCAGCCTGGCAGCCTCTGCCGTCTCCAAGCCCAACTGCCCTCCCCACTCCCTCCTTCCCGGCTCCCACTGACATCACCTAGACACATTAACATTCGGAGGCAGATGCACATTAACCTCTTCAGTGCTGGGCTGCGGCTGGCTGCCACTTCTGAACGCCTGCAGAGCCCCAGGGCCCTGGAGAAGCCGGGAAGGACTGGGTACAGGCAGCCCCATCGGGAAAGGGATCTCCTTCCCACTGACACTTGGGACTGTCTCGTGTGCTTACAGGGGCTGCCGCTTGCCTTGAGTGGGGATTGAGGTCTCTGCAAAGGCAAATGGGAAAGCAAACGGGCTGCCTCCCTTTGGAGGAGAGAGCAGCCTGGCTTAGCCCCTATCCCAGGTACAAGTGGCTGGGCTACATGGCAGGGTCCAGGGGTAACTGTGCACAGAGCTCGGGAATCAAAGGCTCAGACTGCAGCAGGGCTGCCCCTCACACACACTCAGGGTACCCTCAGCCCCTTCCCCATGCCCTGATGGCTTCCAACCATCTTGCTGGCTACACTGCCAGTGTCCTATAGAAGCTGAGGAGTCGGCTGCTGAATCCTTGCCTGGTCCTCAGAGGTGACACAGGTCACTCCATGCTGGCAGTAGCCAGGACTTCAGGGACCAGAAGGGGACAAACTCCCATCTGCATGGGATCTGCCTGGACCAGGCTCACAGAGGTTTTATTTTTCTAAATGCTCTGAGGTCCCTAAGGTTTGACCTGGGAGTCTTTGAGACAAATATCGAAGCACGAGCCCCCAAAGAGATCACCCCAGAGCATCAGCCTCAGCGGCAAAGGCGTTGAGTGAATTTTCCACTGAGGCATCCTGCCGCCAGCCTCTGGGGCCCTCAGAGCCAGGAGCTGCCAGTGCACCCACCACCGGACTCGGGAGCCGGGGGCTGAGGTTCACACGGATCCTTACATCTGTCTCTGTCTTGTCTACTTATGGGGCTCATTCAGCAAACATTTATTGAGTACTTACTACCTGCCAAGCACTGTTCTAGGTTTTTCAGTTAAAAAAAAAAAGTCGGGGGAGGGTGAGGGATAAAGTCCCTGTCCTCATGAAGATTGCATTCAAGTTGGAGGGAGACAGAAAACATAACCCCCCAAAAGACAATTCATGATATTGGCGATTACTGTGAAAAATTTAAAGCAGGGTGAGCCGGCAGGCGAATACCAGGAGAGGTGGAGGTTGCCGAGGACCAGCGTTCCCAGCCATGGAAATCACCAGTGCAAAGGCTCTGCAGCAGAGTGTGCAGGGTGACTCTGGAGAACAGTGTTGGGCCAGGTTTGGTGGCTCACACCTGGGATCCTAGCACTTTGTAAGGCCAAGGCAGGCAGATTACTTAAGCTCAGGAGTTCAAGACCAGCTTGGACAACGTTGTAGAACCCTGTCTCTACAAAAATACAAAACTTAGGCCGGGTGCAGTGGCTCACACCTGTAATCCCAGCACTTTGGGAGGCTGAGGCGGGTGGATCACCTGAAGTCAGGAGTTCAAGACCAGCCTGGCCAACATGGTGAAACCCCATCTCTACTAAAAATACAAAATTAGCCAGGCATGGTGGCGTGCACCTGTAATCCCAGCTACTCAGGAGGCTGAGGCAGTCACTTGAACCTGGGAAGTGGAGGTTGCGGTGAGCTGAGATCACATCACTGCACTCCAGCCTGGGCAACAAGAGTGAAACTCCATCTCAAAAAAAACAAAAAAATTAGCCAGGCGTGGTCGTGGGTGCCTGTAATTCCAGCTACTTAAGCCACTGAGGCAAGAGAGTCGCTTGAACCCAGGAGGCAGAGGTTACAGTGAGTCAAGACTGGGTCAGTATACTCCAGCCTGGGCAACACAGCAAGACCCTGTCTCAAAAAAAAAAAAAAAAAAAAGAAAAAAGAAAAAATATACTCCAGATAAAGATAACTTATGATATTGGCAATTGCTATGAAAAGCTTAAAGCAGGGTGAGAGGGTCCAGGAATACCAGGAGAGGTGGAGATTGCTATTTTATATAGGATTGATCATCAAGGAAGTCCTCTCTGAGAAGCGTTTCCAGAAAAGTCCTGAAGGAAGTGAGAAAGCATGCTTAGAAATATTCTAGAGGACCAGCATTCCTGGCCGTAGAAATCACCAGTGCAAAGGCCCTGTGGCAGGAGTGTGCAGGGTGACTGGAGAACGCTGCAGCTACAGTAGAGATCAGCAGGAGCTGACATTAGAGAGGAAGGAGCGAGAAGGGCAGTGAGACAGGAAAGGAGGAAAATCCAATAGGAGGGCGTGTTTCAAGGTGGCTGCTGTGGACAACAGTGGCTCGAGTTCTCCAGGATCCTGGAAAACGGCACGGATGGTCTTCCAACATCATCAGCCTGAAGGATGAGAGGCAGGAACATTTATCCATTGCCCTGCCCCCCACTGGTGAGGATTGCCCCTGGGAGGTTAACTTGGCACTTCTGGGTGCACAGCAGAGCAGGCTCCTGTAGCATCCACCTCGTATGGGGCAGAAAGCAAAAAGATGTGCAGCTCTCACTTCAGGTAAGAGGCTGGAAGCATTCACCATGGGTGTGGCTGAAGTCAGAGACTGGCAGAGGGAGTGTGAGTTTCTGTTTGGGATGACAGAAAAGTTCTAGAAATTGGCCAAGCATGGTGGCTCATGCCTGTAATACCGGCACTTTGGGAGGCTGAGGCAGGTGGATTACCTGAGGTCAGGAGTTCGAGACCAGCTTGGCCAACATGGTGAAACACCATCTCTACTAAAAATACAAAAATTATTTAGGTGTAGTTGTGCTTGCTTTTAATGCTAGCTACTTGGGAAGCTGAGGCGGGAGGACCGCTTGAACCTCGGAGACAGATACCTGCAGTGAGCTGAGATTGCGTCACTGCATTCTAGCCTAGGCAACAGAACAAGACTCCACCTAAAAAAAAAAAAAAAAAAAAAGTTCGGCGGGGCACAGTGGCTCACGCCTGTAATCCCAGCAATTTGGAAGGCCAAGGCAGGTAGATCACTTGAGGTCAGGAGTTCGAGACCAGCCTGGCCAACATGGTGAAACCTGTGGCTATTAAAAATACAAAAAGTTAGCCAGGCGTGGTAGTGGCTGCCTGTAATCCCAGCTGCTTGGGAGGCTGAGGCAGAGAATTGCTTGAACCTGGGAGGCGGATGTTGCAGTGAGCTGAGATCACGCCACTGCACTCCAGCCTAGGCAACAAGAAGCAAAACTCCATCTCAAAAAGAAAAAGAAAAAAAATTCTAGAAATAGGCAGTGATAATGGCTGCACAACATTGTGAAAGTACTTAATGCCACTAAATTGGACACTTAAAAGTGGTTAAAATGGTAAATTTTATGTTACGTATATTGTACCACAATGTATAAAGGGAAGAGGCAAATTTCATGTATATTTTGCCATCCACAAAAAATCCCAAAACTCTGCCATGGCCATCTCAACATCCCCACCTTATTATAGACCATTTCATGGAGCTACCCCAGAAACACATTAGGACTGGCTCCAACTACATGCTGCTTTACAGGAGAGTATGCCCTGTCAAGAAACTATCTCCTTTCTTTTTTATTTAATTAATTGATTTTTTTTTCATCTGAGACAGAGTCTGGCTCTGTTGCCCAGGCTGAAATGCAGTCATGTGACCTCAGCTCACTGCAACCCCCGCCTCCTGTGTTCACGTGATTCTCTTGCTTCAGCCTCACGAGTAGCTGGGATTACAAACATGTGCCACCATGCCCAGCTAATTTTTAGTAGAGATGGGGTCTCACTATGTTGCCCAGGCTGGTCTTGAACTCCTGGCCTCCAGCAATCCACCTGCCTCGGCCTCCCAAAATGCTGGGATTACAGGTGCGAGCCACCACGCCTGGTCTATTTATTTGATTTGAGACAGAGGCTCACTCTGTTACCCAGGCTGGAGTGCAGTGTCGAGATTTCAGCTCACTGCAACTTCTGACTCCCTGGTTCAAGTGATCCTCCTGCCTCAGCCTCCCGAGTAGCTGGGACTACACGCACAAGCCATGATGCCCAACTAATTTTGTTTTTTTAAGTTTTTTGTAGAGACAAGGTGTCACGATGTTGCCCGAGCTGGTCTTGAACTCCTGGGCTCAAGGGATCCTGCTGCCTTGGCCTCTCAAGGTGCTGGGATTACAAGCATGAGCCACCACACCTGGCCAAAACTATCTCCTTTCAATATTATATTTGCACCATAATCTAGCACCCTCAAGATCCACTTCTGGCAAGGTGGGGTTGCTCTCACCTGTAATCCAGCATTGTGGGAGGTGGAAGCCAGAGAATCACTTGAGCCTAAGAGTTCAAGACCAGTCTGGGCAACATAGCAAGACCCTCTCTGCAAAAAGTTAAAAATTAGCCAGGCATGGTAGTATGCAACTATAGTCCCAGCTACTTGGGAGTGTGAGGTAGAAGGATTGCTTGAGCCCAGGAAATTGAGGCTGTAGAGAGAAGCACCACCACACTTTAGCATGAGTGACAAAGCAAGGCCCTCTCTCTGGGAAAAAAAAAAAAAAAAAAAAAAGAGATCCACTGCAATACATAGTCTTTTTATTTTTTCCTGTTCATCTTTGCTGGTCCTGGTCCTCATGGGTGAACTATTTCCTCCAAAAGCAAAGGCTGTATTTCCCATCTCAAGACACAACACTGACACCTTACCCCAGTTATTGGGTCCAGAGCAATGACAGGCTCTCTGTCCTTCCTGTTCAACTGACAGCTGCATCTTCTCATGCAGCACCAGCTGTATCCCTAAGGCACCAAGGTGAAGGTGAAGGCTGGAGTAATCAGATTTGGCTGGATTGGGCATCTGGTCACCCGGGCTGCTTTTAACTCTAGCAAAATGGAGATTGTCGCCATCAATGACCCCTTCACTGACCTCAGTCTACATGTTCACGTATGATTCCACCCATGACAAGTTCCACAGCACCATCAGGCTGAAAATGGGAAGCTTGTCATCGATGGAAATCCCATCACCATCTTCCAGGAATGAGATCCCACCAAAATCAAAGGGGTTGATGCCTGCGCCGATTATGTTATGGAGCCCACCAGTGTCTTCACTACCATGGAGAAGGCTGGGACTTGTTTAGATGGGGGAGCCAAAAGAGTTACCATCTCTACCCCTTCTGCTGATGCCCCCATGTCTGTGATGGATGTGAACCATGAGAAGTATGGAAATAGGCTCAAGAGTGTCAGCAATGCCTCCTGCACCACCAGCCGCTTAACCCCCCTGGCCAAGACCATCCGTGACAACTTTGGCACCATGGAAGGACTCCTGACCACAGTTCATGCCTTCACTGTTGTGCTGGGATTACAGGCGTGAGCCACTGCACGCAGATTCTGCCATTTTTTTCTTCAAGACTTCCAAATAGTTAAAAACCCAGAAGACTATTGATGGTCCCTCTGGGAAACTGTAGCATGATGCCGCAGGGCTCTCTAGAACATCATGCCTTCATATCCTGTACTGCCAAGCCTGTGGGTAGAGTCATCCCCGAGCTAAATGGGAAGCTCACTAGCAAGGCCTTCCATGTCCCCACCACTGACATGTTGGTCGTGGACCTGACCTGCCATCTGGAGAAACCTTCCAAATACAGTGACATCAAGACGATGGTGAAGCAGGCATTGGAGGAGCTCCTGAGCTGCACTGAGCACCAGGTTGTCTCCTCTGACTTTGACAGTGACACCCATTCTTCCACCTTGAATGCTGGGGCTGGCATTGCCCTCAACAATGACTTTGTCAAGCTCATTTCCGCTATGACAGTGAATTTGGCTACAGCAACAGGATGGTGAACCTCATGGTCCACATGGCCTCCAAGGAGGAAGAGCCCCAGGCCACCAATCCCAGTGAGAGCACAAGAGGAAGAGAGAGCCCTCAGCCACGGGGGAGCCCTGCTGCACTCAGCCCCCACCGCACCAAGCATCTCCCCTCAACACAGGTTCCATGTCAGACCCCCTGAAGAAGGTGGGGCCTAGGGAGACCCACATTTTCATGTACCATCAGTTAAGTCCCCTGTACTCTGCCAAAAGAAAAAAAAAATCCCCTGTACTTCCAACTGTTAGAGTCAGGAGAAGAAGCAATGAGAGGAAATGAGGCGATATCTGAGGACAGCTATCCTCCTGCAAGTCAGTTGAACCCTAGCATGACTTCCAGACAGGAGCAGGCTGCTCTCCTCCAGCAAGGAAGAGAGGGTTGCTTTTGCTGGCCTGGAATGTTCAGGGGCTTCAGAGAAATCTGGGTGTTCCGTGTTCTCAAGTACATCCAGATGTCACACCCTCTTAGGCATCAGGGTTCCAATCCTTTCATGTCAGGGATTTGACTTCAGCATTGGTGATGTGTTAGGGCTGCCCATGTTCTATCTTTCTTGCAACAATTCAACTCTTACAACTAGAATCTGGGTCTTATTCTCAGCAATGTCTGCCTTATTGCTGCAGAAGATGAGGGTCTCCAATTGTTGCTTTGGAGGTCTCCTGGCTTTTGCTATATGTCTCGAATTGATAGCTGGCTCTCTGACTTTGCCATTTTGTTTTCTTATCTCTTCTTTTTTTTTTTTTTTTTTTGAGACAGTTTCCCTCTGTCACCCAGGCTGGAGTGCAGTGGCCCGATCCCAGCTCACTGCAACCTCCGCCTCCCAGACTCAAGTGATTTTTGTGCCTTGGCCTCCTGAGCAGCTGGGATTACAGGCACCTGCCACATACCCAGCTAATTTTTGTATTGTTAGTAGAGACAGGGTTTCACCATGTTGGTCAGGCTGGTCTCGGACTCCTGGCCTCAGTGATTTGCCCACCTTGGCCTCCCAAAGTGCTGGGATTACAGGCATGAGCCATTGTGCTCAGAGTCTGCCTTTTTTTTTTCTTTAAGGCTTCCAAAGCAGTTAATAAAACCCAGCTAACTCCATAGTCCTTATAATTACCACAGCGCCCACACTGTTCACATCTAGAGCTACTTCATAGTTCAGTGTTTCCTCTTCCACTCATACCTCATTTCAGTCAACCACGGGTAAGAGTGCCAATGTGATGCCACTGCACACCAGGCCAGGGTTGCTAAGTCCCCTATTTACCACCAGCAGTGGAATCCTTGTTGGCTTCTGACTGGTAATTGATACATTCCAGAAATTCAATTAGATGGAGTTGCAGGGGAGGTCCTCTTCTTTCTACTGTCACTCCTGGTACCAATTTTCTTAATTTGATTTTCTCTAAAAGCAGAGCTTGAAATAAGGACTTGAGTGCAATGGTTTATTTTAGATGTGATTCTAAGGAGCAGGTGTCAGGGAACAGAGAGGGTGAGTCAGGGAAGCAGGAAAAGTCAGTACAAACGGTACATTGCCAAGTTTGTTGCTGCAGGCCACAGGGACTCAATTTGGCCAGGCCCGCCCTGAAAGTTTAAGAATGTCTCCCAGAATTATCCACCTGAAGGACAGCAGGTTGAATTTTTATCGACGGGCTCCTATTTCCACTGGTTGTGGCTTCTCCTCCTGCGACATTAAGCCTGAATTCCTGGGCTGTGCTTGTACTGGAGCCAAGAGGTCTGTCACAACATTAGAGAAATCCTGGGCAGAAAGAAAACAGACGTGAGGCTGGGCGCGGTGGCTCACGCCTGTAATCTCAACACTTTGGGAGGTCGAGGCAGGCGGATCATGAGGTCAGGAGATAGAGACCAGCCTGGCCAACGTGGTTGAAACCCCTAATCTCCACTAAAAATACAAAAATTAGCAGGGTGTGGTGGTGCGCGCCTGTAATCCCAGCTACTTGGGAGGCTGAGGCAGGAGAATCACTTCAACCTGGGAGTCGGAGGTTGCAGTGAGCTGAGTTTGTGCCACTGCACTCCAGCCTGGCAACAGAGCAAGACTCCATCTCAAAAAAGAAAAGAAGATAGACATGAGGTGTACACTTGAGGAAAGAGATTGGCACAAGATTTGCCGAGCTCACAAACAATAGTCTGTTGTAGCTGGGGCTGAAGTCAGAGGTGGCCAAGGGGAACGGGACATGGATTCCAGAAGCATTTGATATAGAAGGCTGTTATAATCATCCAGAGGAAAGATGGCAGGTTCATCAGCAAGGTAGGGTTGGGAGAAATAGTGGATTACAGTGCACTGTGTGGAGCCCAGGGGATTGCCGAAGAATCAGATAGAAATTATGACAGAGAGGCCGGGTGCGGTGGCTCAAGCCTGTAATCCCAGCACTTTGGGAGGCCGAGGCGGGTGGATCACGAGGTCAAGAGATCGAGACCATCCTGGTCAACGTGGTGAAACCCCGTCTCTACTAAAAATACAAAAATTAGCTGGGCATGGTGGCACGTGCCTGTAGTCCCAGCTACTCGGGAGGCTGAGGCAGGAGAATTG
>PVKV010021152.1:0-38165 GCA_004027835.1 Alouatta palliata
ACCGCAACCTCCGCCTCCCGGGTTCAAGCAATTCTCCTGCCTCAGCCTCCCGAGTAGCTGGGACTACAGGCACGTGCCACCACGCCCAGCTAATTTTTGTATTTTTAGTAGAGACGGGGTTTCACCATGTTGACCAGGATGGTCTCGATCTCTTGACCTCGTGATCCACCCGCCTCGGCCTCCCAAAGTGCTGGGATTAGCATGCTCTCCACGTACGCGGCGTGCTAGCTGGATGTCTTTTGGCATAATTGTTTGGCATGGATAGCCCAAAGGTTGGTGTTTTCAAAAAGTCCAACCAGATGGGCCTCACTTGCCTCCTGCAAAGCACCAATAGCTGCACTACGGAAGCCCAGATCTGTTTTAAAGTCCTGAGCAATTTCTCGCACCAGACGCTGGAAGGGAAGTTTGCAAATCAGAAGTTCAATGGACTTCTGATAACTCTAATTTCACTGAGTACCACAGTACCAGGCCTGTAACGATGAGGTTTCTTCACCCCTCCAGTAGAGGGCGCACTCTTGCGAGTGGCTTTTGTAGCCAGTTGCTTCCTGGGTGCTTTACCACCGGTAGATTTGCGGGCAGTCTGCTTTGTACGAGCCATGGTATAGAGACCTTCTTACTTACCCACCTTCTCCTTCGGCTGGAGCTCAGCGAGCGAGAGGCGGCGGTGGCGGCGTTGGCGGCGTTGGAGAGCGTTGGCAGCGCAGCAGCGGCTGCAAACACAATTCATAATGTTTATTTTTTTAATCTGATATTTTTTGTTTTTGCTAGAGCTCCTGAAATTATTCTTGGGTTACCATTTTGTGAAGCTATTGATATGTGGTCACTGGGCTGTGTGATAGCTGAGCTGTTCCTGGGATGGCCTCTTTATCCTGGTGCTTCAGAATATGATCAGGTAAAAATGATTATTTGGATGGAAATAGAATGCAAGTAGTTACTTGTGAAATAGATTCTAGAGAAAGAGAAGTACTAAGTACTAGTGTAGTATTTAGACTAGAGAAAGGATAGTCCAATTACTACTCAAGAACTTTATTTAAAGAATAGTAGAATTTTCTCTTCTTGCTTCTTAGGCTAAAGTATGTTTGCAATTCTATAATAAAAAAGAATTTGATTTTATATTACTTAAGGTTGATACTTTGCTAGATCTGTAATGATTTATTAGAGACTTAACTTTCATTAACTAATGTACTTTGTGAGTTAGGAAAGTAGAGTAAGGATGAGGAACTGGAATTTTAAAAGTGAACTTCTACTCACGCCAGCGCTATTGTAATTTCCTTTTACACATGATACACTGAAGTACTCTCTTCAGACTGAAACACTTTAGGTCCCAGAAGCTGTGACATATTTGGGTCTCTGAAATAAGAGTTAGAAAGGAAATCATCTGAGTTGTAGTAATATGTGATCTGTGTCTCAAAATAAACAAACTTTAGAAGATATGCTATAATCTTCTAAGGAATTCGTCCATGAAGGGAGAATGTTTTACCATGAAAGTTAATTATGAATTATCATTTCTTGTTATTTTGTATTTTGTATTTTTATTTTTTTGAAATGGAGTCTCACTCTTGGCCAGGCTGGAGTGCAGTGGCATGATCTTGGCTCACTGCAATCTCCGTCTCCCGGGTTCAAGTGATTCTCCTACCTTGGCCTCCTGAGTAGCTGGGGTTACAGATGCCCGCCACCAGGCCCAGCTAAGTTTTGTATTTTTAGTAGAGATGGGGTTTTACCATGTTGGCCAGGCTGGTCTTGAACTCCTGACTTCAGGTGATCTGCCTGCCTTGGCCTCCCAAAATGCTGGGATTACAGGCATGAGCCACTGTACCTGGCCTTCTTGTTATTTAAAAAAAATGTTTCTACCCTCTATGATGTAAGCTCCTTGAGGGTAGAGATTGTTTCGTATCACCAGTGTATCCTCAGCTCCTAACACTGTATCTGGTACACAGTAAGTACACAAGGTTTTTTTGTGTATTTTAATTTTAATTTTAATTTTTTAATTTTTATATTTTTAGAGACAGAATCTTGCTTACTCACCCAGGCTGGAGTGTAGGTATGTGTTCATAGCTTACTGTAGCCTCCAGCTCCTGGGCTTAAGTGATCCTCCCACCTCAGCCTCCCAGTAAAGGTGCCTGCCACCTTTCATTTTTTGTAGAGACAGAGATCTTATTGTATCAGCCTAGGCTGGTCTCAAACTCCCGGGCTCAATCTATCTTCCCGCCTTGGCCTCCCAAAGTGCTGGAATTACAGGTGTGAGCCACCATGCCTGGCCTATATTGTCAAATATCTTTACACGTCTGTAAATACACTTCTGCCTTGTCATTTGCAATGTCTGAATGGTATTTTGGTTTCCATTTATAGAATTTAAACAGGAAATCACCTGAGTTGTAGTAGATTCCACAGATTTGAAGTATTGGAAGTCAACAGGAAAAGCAAAAAAGATGATAGCCAAAATTGTCAAAATTGGGTTTCCTTGTAAATAATAGAAACAGTAGCTGTGGATGGGTTAGTATATATAGGTATTTATAGATAAATTTCAGTTGTATTGATTAAAGAATTGATTTCTCCCTTTGGCTAAAGTTAATAATGTTTTATTGTAAAAGTCTTTAATAATTTCCCTTTTCACTCCAGACTGATATTTGATGGTTTTGATGTTTCAGATTCGTTACATTTCACAAACACAAGGCTTGCCAGCTGAATATCTTCTCAGTGCCGGAACAAAAACAACAAGGTTTTTCAACAGAGATCCTAATTTGGGGTACCCACTGTGGAGGCTTAAGGTCTGTCTTCCCTGCTGTGCTTCCCATTCCTGTACTGCACCCCTCACCCCCCAACTTTGAATTCAAAGTTTAGTTATTAAATTCTTCAGGTAGAAGAGGGAAAGGAGAGGGGGAAACATTGTGAAAAATTATTTCATTGTACCTGTTTGGCCTCATGCATAGTTGAAAAACAAAACATTAAGTGCTAGTTGAGTTGGTTGAAGTTATTGTATATATGTTCAATCCGCAGCTGATAGGAAGTTTGGAGAGTAGTGCTTACCATTAAGTGATAGACGAACTAGAGGTATTTAGTAAAGACTGATTTTTAGAGAATTCTCAATAAACATGTTAAAAATCATGTGATTTTCTAACTGCCCACATTCAGGCCTTCTCTATTTTTTCTTGAAACAAATATCTGCTTTTTGCTTCGGAGCTTACTCAGAGCTTCAGAAATATCTGAGTAATTTCACTTACCCCATGACTGTGCCTCTGAGCTTGTAGAACAGTTAGCATTTGAGATAGCAGTTCATTTCAAAGTAGCTTTAAGAGGTCAATGGTAATGTCCCTTTTTACCTGACATTCTTCAGGTGCTATGCTGTAACATTGCTTGCATGTTTATTTTATCACTGTTGAAAGGGTGGCTATATCAAGGTCACATCTCTCCACTGGAAGATTTTGTGGTTGTGAATTACTTTCATGTTTACCTTCTATGGTTGGCAAGGTGATGACATTTGTCTCTTGTATTCTTGCTTTTATTTTGGATAAAATATGAAAATAACATACAGATGGAATTTTAAAAAAATCTTTATTTTATAGACACCTGAAGAACATGAATTGGAGACTGGAATAAAATCAAAAGAAGCTCGGAAGTACATTTTTAATTGCTTAGATGACATGGCTCAGGTGAGTATGGAAGTTTCAGAAAGTCAGACATTTATGTATTTTTCCTCAGAGATATGCTGCTTTGATTATACTAAAGACAAATTTAATGTTATTTTTCTAGTATTTGTTTTGTTTTTATAAAAAATGTGTTAATCTGCCATGTATTTAAAAGAACATTTAAATCCTAACAAAGTATATTTTTAGAATTATATATTTCTCTCTTGCTTTACTTAACTGGTCTTGTTACATAGCAGTGTTTTAAAATATTAGTTATGAAAGTTTCTTGTCCCATTTTCTCTATTAAATACTTATGAGCTATTTTATGTTAGAAACTCTGAACACTTTATACTTATTTAATCTTTTCAACAATAGAAACTTTTATATTTAGGTAGTAACAATCACTATTGCTTAACTTGTTCCAATTTTTTTTTTTTTTTTTTTGAGATAGAGTCTCACTCTGTTGCCCAGGCTGGAGTGCAGTGGCATGATCTTAGCTCACTGCAACCTCTGCCTCCTGGGTTCAAGCGATTCTCCTGCCTCAGCCTCCCAAGTGGCTGGGATTGTAGGCATGTGTCACCATGCCTGGCTAATTTTCGTATTTTTTAAAGTAAAGATGGGGTTTCTCTGTGTTGGCCAGGCTGGGTCTTGAACTCCTGACCTCAGGTGATCCACCTGCCTCAGTCTCTCAAAGTGCTGGGATTACAGGCATGAGCCACCATGCCCAGCCCCCGAATTTTTAATGATAAGAAATTGTTTAGCTTTCTTCTACCATTGAATTTAGATGAAGATTTTAATTAAGCAGAACAAAAAGAGCTTCCTCCTGTGAAAATGATTTTACTGTCATAAAAAGAATTTCCCCAGGTTTCTGTTTTGATCATTACACATATATGTGTGTGTGTAATATATATATATTATGTTTTATATATATATGATCATTATGTAATATATATATATCATATATATGATTACATATGTAATGTAATGACAATATATATATAATGTAATAATACATAGTTTGGGAGAGAAAGCATATATATATAGTTTGGAGAGAAAGCATGTGTGTGTATGTGTGTATAGTTTGGAGAGAAAGCAGCTATGTAGTGTCAGTACTAAAGGTTAAGTGAAGAAGTATAATATTTCTAAGTTTTCTTTGGAAGGTGAATATGTCTACAGACTTAGAGGGAACAGACATGTTGGCGGAGAAGGCAGACCGAAGAGAATACATTGATCTGTTAAAAAAAATGCTCACAATTGACGCAGATAAGAGAATTACCCCTCTAAAAACTCTTAACCACCAGTTTGTGACAATGACTCACCTTTTGGATTTTCCACATAGCAATCAGTGAGTATGGAATATTCTGAGGCTTTTGCCATGTGGTTTTTTGTTAAGTTACCACCTTATCAATGACACTATCAAGTGAGCCAGCCACTTTGGTGCTTATAAATCTGGCTCAGCAGTGCTTTTCTTTCTCATTGAAACATCATAAGATAAAAATTAGATGTGTATTTTTCTTCCTTTTTGTGATTTTCTTCATTCTTATGATTATAAAAATTCTTGATTTATTTGATCTGAAAGTGATTGGAAAAAAAACTTTGATCTGTGTTCATCTTGAGTAATTTGCTGTCTGTTTACATCTCAGCATTAATTTAGTGCATCTTTAATCTCTTTTTCAGTGTGAAGTCTTGTTTTCAGAACATGGAGATCTGCAAGCGGAGGGTTCACATGTATGATACAGTGAGTCAGATCAAGAGTCCCTTCACTACACATGTTGCTCCAAATACAAGCACAAATCTAACCATGAGCTTCAGCAATCAGCTCAATACAGTGCACAATCAGGTATTGAGTAAATAATTTTGGAAACTCAAGCTTAAGTGGGATAGGACCTAGTGAGAATACAGGATCAGGTAAAGAACCAATTTTTGTTTTGGTGGTCTTGTTGCTTCTTAAAAATTTTCTACTTGGCAAAAGTTGATGGAAAACAGGGTAGACTGATAATGCCTACCAGACACAGGCTAAAAATGGTTAAATATAAAGGCCTAATCCATGCCCTCATATATTCAGCATTGTCAAATAAATGGGGTCTGACTGTTGTACTACTTACTGCTGTTAGTTGTACTAACTTTAGCCAAATGACTTTCTCCCTGTTAGCAGAAGGCTTTTATATCTCTTGTTACTATATTGAAAGTTTTCCAGTCATTAACTTTAAGGGTAGTTTTGCATTTGTTTGCTAGCCAGTGATATTTGCATTTAGATTTGTTTCTGAAGATGTAAACTTCCCAATTTCTTAGCTAGGTCTACTTTTTAAATAGAAGAGCGGATGAGAGTTGGTGGGATCTTCCATCCAGCAGTTTTTTTTTGCAGAAGTTGTTGGGGTTTGTATAGCCACAGCCAGCATAGGACCATTTGTTATTCTTTATTTGTTTATTTGACCTTATAATATGCCTTCAATTTAGGGACTGGGAAAGTTTCTTAAGCAGAGAGTTATTTCAAAGGCAGTTAACATTACTTTTTAAAATACTATTCTGTGTTTCTCTAGATAAATTCTGCATATGTAAAATTATTGTGTGTCTCTACTTAATACCAGTGTACAAATATAATCCTTTTGTTTTTAGGCCAGTGTTCTAGCTTCCAGTTCTACTGCAGCCGCTGCTACTCTTTCTCTGGCTAATTCAGATGTCTCACTGCTAAACTACCAGTCAGCTTTGTACCCATCATCTGCTGCACCAGTTCCTGGAGTTGCCCAGCAGGGTGTTTCCTTGCAGCCTGGAACCACCCAGATTTGTACTCAGACAGATCCATTCCAACAGACATTTATAGTATGCCCACCTGCGTTTCAAAGTAAGTGGGGAAATGCCTGTATCATATGGTATTGTATCAGACCTACCTGCTTTAGGCAGCTGTAGTTGTTTAGTTCTGATCTTTGACAAGTTTAAAGTCTTGTCTCTGATGATGAAGGTAACTAAAATTGAGTGATATCACAAAGTGGATTTTCCCTTTTTACATTGGATATTTATCTAATTATAATGCTGTCTGATGCATTGTAAGAGCTCACTTTGTTTCCTTAATTGAATTGCCTCATACCAGTTTTCTTGCCCATTGAGTCCTTGTGTCAATGTCATATATCTTATATAAGCATGTATCTGTCAATATGCAGAATCTATACAACTTGAAAAAATTTGTTGTAAGCAGAATTGCTAAATATTGGATCTTATTTCCCATATCATTCTATTATAAAATTAGATTCCCAATAAAAAATGATTTTATTCTAAAATGTAAAAATCATGTTTAAGAATGTGGAAACGTCTTAAATTGCTTGAGAAAAATAATTATTGAACTAAAAAATTCTATAGGCTGAGGTGCATGTCTGGGGAAGGCATTAAGATTATCTGCTTCAGCTTATGAATCATATAGTTCTTGCAAATTCCTGTCAACAGAGGAACAGAATAGCTGAAGGAGGAGGCTGATTCCCTGTGTTGCAATAAGATTTTAATTTTCACATTCCCATCCTTCTTATTTTCATATTGTTGTTCTGTAATCCAGTCTGTCCAGTTTCTTTTTTTCTGAAATATGGGAAATGTGTGTTTAATCATTTGGTAAGCCATTTAGAAAAATATTACTTTAAGGCTAAAATCTGATGACACATATGACTTTCCCAAGAGAAGGTCAGTGTCAGTACCCTGTGAGAATAAACCAGGATTCAGGTGTCTCATATAATACTTTACATAGAAGCAGGTAGCATTTTTACATCAGTTACTTATTGACTGTGACTCTCTTGTTTGTTTGGTTTCTGACAGAGTCAGAGCAAGCAGAAGGAAAAGAGGGGCTAGGGGAGTTTGAGAGATTACCAGGAGGACAGGAGAGCAATAGCGATGTAAACCGGGGAGAAACCACAGGGAGAGTGGAGGAACAGATTCAAAATCCATAAATGCACATTTAGCCTAACTTATCAAATTTTTTTCTGCATATGCTTCATAATAGTAAATTCTGTACTTGGGGTTGTCGTATGTTGAGTGATTCTTCTACTCAGCTTAGCAGATTAACCACTCCCTTCAACCACTTTTTCCAAAGAGTTTCATTGGAACAATTTTCAGATGTGGACCCTGAAGTTTTCTGCTTCTTCTCAGATGATACTTAAGAGATGAAGCAGAAGAGCTTTTGAGTTCCTTTAACAAAACAAAATATAAAACTAAGGAAGTTAGAGGAGAAAAGTGAGATAACCCTTTTTTTAATATCATTAGGTAAGTATAAGCTTTGGAATTTTTTTTTTCTTATCTAGGAAGTCTAAATAACCTGAGGAGCTAGTAGAGCATATTTAAAATTTTCCAAATGAAAAAGGAGTTTTAAAATTAAGACGATGATGAGGGTGCCTGATATGTATTACCATATGGCAGATAGTGTTCTAAGTGCTTTTACATAAGTTAATTCATCTTCACCAACAGTTCTAGGAGGTGGGTAATGCCATTTTCCCCAATTTCCCCAATTTATACGTAAGAATTTTGAGCATGATTCCTTCATATGCCCAAAGTCTTATAACTAATTATTGCAGAACCATGATTTGAACCTAGGCAGTGGAATTCACAGCTTCTGTATTTTGAGGTATTATTTCTTGTTGCCTCTTAGTTGCCAGCCACCGCTAGTTGCTCATTTCTGTCCAACAGTGTTCTGTTCCAGGTTGCCCACTTTTCTTTTACAGCATGCCTATACTTAGAGGAGGATAGAACCTCATCAGTTAGGCAATTTATTTTTTTCATACTTCCATGGTTCTTTATTTAAAGGACTATGTTAAATAAAACAAAAATAACAACAAAAAATGAAAGTATAATCCTTTTTAGGTCAGGAGCCAGGGAGAGCCTTCCAACAGTGTTACCTTTTGTTAATGCCTTGTTTCCATTTTTGGGCTCAGCCTGAAGTACAATAGCAATCTAATACATTAGAGTCACATTTGTAGGCCGGTACTGTACATACTACTTTCCATACTATCCTGGTTGACCAAAATAGATACACATTTTGCTTAGTGGTAACTATTCTGTAATTTTGTCACCTTTTGCTCTATTGCCTTGGGAGCCATAGATGAGCTTCTGTCATGAACATTTCCTCCTAAATTTTACCAATTTGTAAAATCTATTTGTATGCAGTACCAATGTCTTGTTGTTAGGCATGTGTCTTTGTCCTACTATAGGCAAGAATTTTGTGTGGCTTAGCTTTCTTATTAGATAACATTGCCTAAGGAAGCATGGCTGGGAACTTTTTAATCTTGATATATGAATTTGTTACTTTTTGTTTTTATATAAGTAGAACTTTAAAAAAGATATTGTTAGTGTTTTAATTCTGATTTTACTATGCCCTCTTATTTTGTACATTGCTGGATTGTATTTTTCTTCATGACAACTTGTAATTAAGTTACTCATAAGTTAGCAAAGTGGAAAATTAGAAGACTGATGATGATTCTTGCTGAAAACAGCAGTATTGTGGTTTATGAGTTATGTTCCTTTGATACCTTCGTAGTAATTTTAAGAAAAATTAGTTGGTGATAGTTGAGAAAATGTCACTGAAGAAGTCTTCTAATTAAAATCTTTGTATCCTCACTTAACAAAATTGCGGACGTTGGTGAATTGGAAGTATAATAGAAATTTAAATTCTTTATGTTGCAAATTTTGATAGAGTAAGTACAGAAGAAACTGAAGGCTCTCAAGTCTTGGTGAAAAGAACTGTATTTAGTTGCGCTTTTCCCGCAAATAAGATCTGTTTGTAGGAAAGAATTATTCAACATTTGTTCTATGAGCATAATGAATAAAAAGATGAAGAAGACATGGTCATTGCTATAAAGGCACTGTTATAAAGAAGAGTTATTGATTTTCCTAGCTGTCCATTAACTGCAAAAGAGCCCAATTAGATGTCAGTGACAAGAGCTGATTTCTAAAATAAGTAGGAGAAAGTTTCTATAAACCAGAATGTCTGCTTTCAAAATACTTTTATCCTAGGCATGATTTTTTCAGTTCATGCATGGTTAAGAATAAAATATATGACTGATTTGTGAACTAGGTTATATTTTTTGAGGTGTGGGGAAGTATACGTTTAGGTAAGTCTAAATAAAAAGGTAACTTAGGCTATAAATTATTGAGCTTTTCATAATCTTTCTTATCTTAATTCACTAAAAGTTATATTTAAGCCTTTGCTTTTAAAGATTAGATTTTTAAAAACAAGTTTTTTTTTTTTTTTTTTTTCTCCTAGTGGATTAAAAAGTGAATTATATTGCTGGGCATGGCAGCTCATGCTTGTAATCCTAGCACTTTGGGAGGCTGAGGCAGGTGGATCACGAGGTCAGGAGTTTGAGACTACCCTGGCCAATATGGTGCAACCCCATCTCTACTAAAAATACAAAAACTAACTGTGCGGGGTGGCACACACCTGTAGTCCTAGCTACTTGGGAGGCTGAGGTGGAAGAATCGCTTGGACCCAGGAGGTGGAGGTTGCAGTAAGCCAAGATGGCGCCACTGCACTCCAGCCTGGGTGACAGAGTGAGACTCTGTCTCAAAAAAAAAATTTTTTTTGAATGTAATTTACTAAGTGAAGGTTTTTTGTTTGTTTTTGCCTGTACTGTTAATGGGGATGGGATGGATATTGTGTTTTAAATTTTGTAGCATAAAAAAAATTTAGAATTCTCTTAAGCCAACCCTCACTGTATCAAACATCTTTCCATTAATCTAATCTGAAGGGAATAGTCTCCCTTTTCTTAACTTCCAAGACTTCTGTGAATGAAACTTCTTTGTCTTAAGTGTCTGGGATGAAACCTGAATAGTGGATTATTTGAACAGAAAAGCTAAAAACAAAATAATCTTAAAACAAGCAGTACTCCCAGAGCTAGCAGAACTATTTAACTGTGATACTGTTTTTAACAGCTGGACTACAAGCAACAACAAAGCATTCTGGATTCCCTGTGAGGATGGATAATGCTGTACCAATTGTACCCCAGGCACCAGCTGCTCAGCCATTACAGATTCAGTCAGGAGTTCTTACACAGGTAAAAGCTAGAGCAATGTGGATACTCAGTATTGCTGCAACACTATTGAGATTCAGGTCCATGGCCATACCACCCTGAACGCGCCCGATCTCATCTGATCTCGGAAGCTAAGCAGGGTCGGGCCTGGTTAATACTTGGATGGGAGATTCAGATATTTTGTCCTAGAAAATGGTATTTCCTTTGACTCTAAGATATTTCTTGGTCATGATTCAGTGGACTTAAAATGAAACTTCTCTATGGAACAGTATACTCATTCCTAACACTATTGCAACTCTGCCATTGTCTTCCTTAGACTTACAGGGATAAATATCCAGACATTCTTGAGAAATGGTCTTCTGAGTAAGTTTACTCTAATTCTGTGGGATGCAGTGTTTCTTTTTTTGTTTGTTTTTTAAATCTTGGAGCTCATATAAAGATAAGTATGCAGCATTTTGATTCTAAAATATAAGATTCTACTTTTGCACCTTTTGTGTCCCTTTTGCTTACTCTTAGAATTTCATCATAGTTGAGAGGCTGGATCACATCAGGATGCCTCTTCACGTATTGCATTCCTTCATTCCTTGTGTTTAACCAGACTGTAGAAAGCTTTAAACCTTTATACTTGCTACAGAACGTTCAACTAAGATGATAGAGAAAATTGTGAAGTATTTAAACAGCAACACACAGTATATTTTATATTTTATATGTAAATGTTTGTGTCGTATGACACATAGGAAATTCTCAAATCCAAAAACCCTATTTTGTGAACAGGAGGAAGAATTCCTAATAAATGTCTTTGTTTCATAGAACTGATCCCCTGAATCTAGTCCAAGGAAGATTCCCATAGTTCTTTGCTTTAGGCCGTTGGCATTTGACTTTGTGGGCCAATGCTGTACAAAGTTGAAGGGGGAAAGTTGTGTTTGGTATATGCATTTTAGGTGCTATCAAATTATTGTTTATTGTCGGTAATAACTTTGGGGGGAATGAGAACCCTTCTGAATCCAGATATCCTGCCTCCGTGTTTGTCTCACTCACCTGCCTAATCTACGTTTCAGGGAAGCTGTACACCACTAATGGTAGCAACTCTCCACCCTCAAGTAGCCACCATCACACCGCAGTACGCGGTGCCCTTTACTCTGAGCTGCGCAGCCGGCCGGCCGGCGCTGGTTGAACAGACTGCCGCTGTACTGGTAATTCCCCTCACTTGATTGTGTTACTAACGGAGTTTCTTTGGTTTCTTTCTTTTTTGTTTTTTCCTGCTTGTTTTTGTTCTGTTTTCTTCTGATTTATTTTTCAAAAAAAAATTTTTAGCTTAGTCTTTGCAGAGGGCATGGAAGCATGTGCCGTCTTGTGGCTGTGTTTTTGCTACATCTTTTAATGTCTCATTGTTTTCCTTCCCAACATTTGCTGAAGCACTGTCTGACTCTGATGGTTGTGTGGCTCTGTGAAGAGCCAGATCCCTTGATTCTTCTTTGCCAGGCTAGTGTGATAAAAGCTCTTGATGTAGCCTCAGAAGAGCTTCAACACTGTTACTTGTTTTCTGCCTTATCTTTTACCCTGTGATCCTTGAGAATGAAGGAAATGGCCTTTAATTTGGCTCAGCTACAGGTACCTGGATGGCCAAAATTGAACTCCTTGGCAAGATAGCTTTCTCATTTTTTGCTGTTTCAAGGTTCTAAAACTTTTTGCATGTGGAAATGCTTAAGATACTCTTAATTTATTGCTTTATCAGTTGATATTTACTATCCTTCTATAGACACATGAAGATAGCTCTTTTTGCCACTCATGATCAGTGGCAACTTGTATCTTACATTTAAAGATACTCCATTTAGAATGTAGATCATATTGTAGGTCTTACTGTTGGTTAAAATTAAAAGTGAACACATTTTTAGGAGTTTTGGGAGGGATTAATTATTTTACAAATAGGTCTTTATACAAAGGATGAAAATATGACCAAACTATGCAAATAACAATATATTTCTTATTAAAAGTCATGGGGAATAGTTATTTAATATAGCTGCAATTGTAGTATTGGGCTTAGAGATAGAAAAAACAAAACTTTGAGGTGTGTTTCAGGATCTGTAACCTTGAGAGTGATTTTTTGGATGTGTTTTGGTTATATGGGGGATTTAGAGTTGTTGACTGGATATCCAGCATTTCATCATTTGAAATTTAAAATTAGGTAAGCATCCAAAAACTTGAAAGGCACTGTTGAATCCTGTTATTTCTCAGTTTTCAAAGTAGCTTTAAATTTCTTTTGTTATTTCTTAAGTATTCATGTGAGTGAAAACACTTCCAGAAACATACTTTGGTAGGAATTTGGTTTTCAGTTTAAAAATCTTTGTCACTTCCAGATTAATTTTCTTGTAAGCATAAAACCTGAGTGTGAGGGAGTCAGATATATTTCCAACTTGATTGATCCAAGCCACTGGTTTTAACTCACTCATCTGTAGTTTCAAGGTTGGAATGTTAGTTGACAATTCTCCGTTGCTGCTTCTCTTAAGTTTGCACTAGCCATTTGCTAAGCTTTGCATATTTTTGTTCTTCTTCTGTCAAAACAGTTCGTCGCTTGGAACGCCAGATTTCTGCCTCACATTGGAATGTTATTTCTTGCTTTGTATTAAACTACATGCTTTGTCTTGTGCAGGTGTTGGCTATGGAAAGACGCATGGTGTGACTTAACATACTTCTCTGACTTTTTGTTTTGTTTTGTTTTGTTGTGTTTTAAATTTTGCTTATGGTAGCAGACGTGTTTGCAGTTTCTCTGCTTTGAAGGCTTCTTGTTTGGAACCAGTATTTGTAACAAGTGGATCTGTTACTTGCAGAAATATTTTTAAAACAGTGTGTTGATGGTCTTACAATTTGAAATTGAAGAAACAGAACCATATGTACCCAAGCATTGTAGGTAATCGTACTGCAAAATTCAAGTTTAAAAAGGAAACTTCCAAATCTGTTCCCATTTTTTTTTTTTTTTCAAAAAATGCCAGAATTTCTGTGAAGAAGTATGGAAAACATTTGTTGCTCAGTTTATTGCAAGTGACATGGCTTTTTAAAAACTAGAAATCATTTATTTTCTTGTAGTGATTAGTTTTTATGTGAGAATATTCCTGCAAATGATACATAAAAACATATTTTAGGTAACAGAAACAAAGTATGATGCTGTCTGCATCTATTTCATAAACATCTTTTTGCCTTATTTTAAAATTCCATTTTGGGGCTATAAATGATGAAGTTAGCTTTTTCTTGCTGACATAAGAGTTTTTTTCCCCAAAAGGATTAGGCCTTTGGTCATCCATATCTGACTCCATTTTCCAATTACTACCCTTTTAAAAAAGGGAACAGCTCTGCCCTTTGTTTTATGAGTTGTATTGATATGATATCTGATTGGCAGTCAGATGAAATAATTTTTAATCTTAAGGGAGTCCTCTTAACTCTTTCTAGGGGTATATTTTAGAATTGTTGCAAAAATGAAACTTCAGCATTTAACCAACTCTTACCTCTAAACTCTCGGACTTCTTTTCTCTACAGTATAATAGAAGTTCTTAACTGCAGGGATCTTCTTTTCTTTAATACCCGAGTGGTCAGGTAATGGGGGTGGGCAAGAGAAAGCAGTATGTTTTCTTTCCCCATTCATAAGACTTGTAGCTTTGAGCACCTCTGATCTTTCTCTTTTAATCTCTGCAAGTTAACAATCTACAAGCGACTTCTTTTAAGATATGAATTTTTCTTTCTTTAAAAAAAAAAAGAAGAAAAAACCAAGAATGAGTCAAGTTTGGATGTTTTTTGTTTGTGTTTCCTTACAGCAGGCGTGGCCTGGAGGGACTCAGCAAATTCTCCTGCCTTCAACTTGGCAACAGTTGCCTGGGGTAGCTCTACACAACTCTGTCCAGCCCACAGCAATGATTCCAGAGGCCATGGGGAGTGGCCAGCAGCTTGCTGACTGGAGGCAAGTGCCCTATGTTACTCTGGGAGATTTCTAAGGGACGATCCCATAGGGTGGGAGCACTTGATAATAAGGAGAGAGACAAAGGAAAATTTGACTCTGTTGGAATCCTTTAAGAACCTATATCAGGCTAGGAAGATGGTCTTATAAGAAAACTTTGAATATAGGAAAACAGTAGGTTCTTAAGTTCTGGAATCATTTCTTCTAGATTTAAAGAGAATCTTAAGTGATTAGAAACCATACAGTGAGATCCTAAAGCCTAGTAATCTAGGTCCCCAACTTTATTTTTTATGATGAAAAATTTTTTTTTAATTTTTAATATTTGTGATTACATAGTAGGTGTGTGTATATGTGTGTATGTGTGTGTGTGTGTGTGTATATATATATATATGTGGTGCATGAGATGTTCTGACACGGGCATGCAATGTGAAATAAGGGCATCATGGAGAATGGGTTGTCCGTCTCAAGCATTTACCCTTTGAGTTACAGACAATCCAATTATACTCTTTATTTTAAAATGTACAATTAAATTATTCCTGACTGTAGTCAACCTATTGTGCTACCAATAGTAGGTCTTATTCTTTTTTTTTTGGTACCTATTAACCATCCCTACCTCCCTACTGGCCCTCCACTACTCTTCCCAGCCTCTGGTAACCATCCTACTGTGTCCATGAGTTCAATTGTTTTGAGTTTTAGATCCCACAAATAAGTAAGAATAAGGCGGTTTGTCTTTCTGTGTCTGGCTTATTTCACTTAACATAATGATCTTGAGTTCCATCCATGTTGCTGCAAATGACAGAATCTCATTCTTTTTGTGGCTGAATAGTACTCCACTGTGTATATCAACCACGTTTTCTTTATCCATTCATCTGTTGATGGACGTGTAGGTTGCTTCCAAATCTTATTGTGAACAGTGCTACAGTAAACATAGGAGTGCAGATAGCTCTTTGATATACTGATTTTCTTTCTTTTGGGTGTATACCCAGGAGTGGGATTGCTGGATCATATGGTAGCTCAATTTTTAGGTTTTTGAGGAACCTCCAAACTGTTCTCCATAGTAGCTGTACTAACTTACATTCCTACCAACAGTTGTTCCCTTTTCTCCATATCCTTGGCAGCATTTATTATTGCTTGTCTTTTGGATATAAGCCATTTTAACTGGGGTGAGATAATATCTTACTGTAGTTTTGATCTGCATTTCTCTAATGATCAAAGATGTTGAGCACCTTTCGTATGCCTGCTTGCCATTTGTTTTTTTTTCGAGACGGAGTTTTGCTCTGTTGCCCAGGCTGCCGTGCAGTGGCGTGATCTCGGCTCACCTCAACCTTCACCTCTCAGGTTCAGGCGATTCTCCAGGCTCAGCCTCACGAGTAGCTGGGATTACAGGCATGTGCCACCACACCCGGCTAATTTTGTATTTTTGTAGAGACAGAGTTTCTCCACATTGGTCAGGCTGGTCTCGAACTTCTGACCTCAAGTAATCTGTGCACCTCTGTCTCCCAAAGTGCTGGGATTACAGGCGTGAAACCATTTGTAAGTCATCTTTTGAAAAAGGTCTTTTCAAATCTTTTGCCCATTTTTTGATTGTATTATTAGAATTTTTTCTATAGAGTTGTTTGAGCCTTTTATATATCCTGGTTATTAATCCCTTATCAGATGGTAGATGTTCAACTTTAAAAAAATAAAATGCAGCTGCATTTGTGTAATTGCTTTTGATGTCTTTTTGGTCCTGAGTCTTCAGTGGTTTTGGAATTCGCTCTTCTCTCTTTCTTTTTGTTGGTACAGGAATGCCCACTCTCATGGCAACCAGTACAGCACTATCATGCCACAGCCATCCTTGCTAACTAACCATGTGACATTGGCTACTGCTCAGCCTCTGAATGTTGGTGTTGCCCATGTTGTCAGACAACAATCCAGTTCCCTTCCTTCGAAGAAGAATAAGCAGTCAGCTCCAGGCTCTTCCAAGTAAGTCTGTGTTACAGCTGATAGTTAAAACTGTGCCAGTTTGAAAGATACATTGCTTGGTATTTGGAATATTGTATAGATACTTTTGATACGAAGCAGCAAGTAGCTGCCAAATTGAGGAAGAGCAAATCATTTCATCTGGGCATGTACACCAGGTGTGTCCTGGTTATGATGGTCTTTCTCTCTGCTGCCACTTTGAATCTAGGGCATTTTGTGATGTTTTTATTTTACTTTACAGAGTAAAATTTAATCCTGAAATAAAGGGCTTATAAAAGTAAAACTTATTTTATGTTTGTATTTTGGTGTTCTTGTCCCTGGAAACTCCGGCCAGCATGGAGCTTATTTTCGCTGGGACTTATATAGTTAAATGTATTTGCTTAATGATTAAGTAAAAGGGAATCAATGAGTAAATTGGAAAGCAGTCTGGGGAAAAGATGTACAATTTGGAAGGCCACAGACTGAATCACCTTTCCTTGTGAACTTTTTCTATAGGTCTTCTCTAGATGTTCTGCCTTCCCAAGTCTATTCTCTGGTTGGGAGCAGTCCCCTCCGTACCACATCTTCTTATAATTCCTTAGTCCCTGTCCAAGATCAGCATCAGCCCATCATCATTCCAGATACTCCTAGCCCTCCTGTAAGTGTCATCACTATCCGAAGTGACACTGATGAGGAAGAGGACAACAAATACAAGCCCAGTAGGTAAGATAAGTGAATGGTTCTTGGCTCTGTTGGTCTTAGACTGTTAGCTTCAGGCAAGTGGGCCCAGTTTTGGCTATGAAAGAAAGGACTGGTGGGGTGCGGTGGCTTATGCCTGTAATCCCAGCACTTTGGGAGGCCGAGGCCAGCAGATCACCTGAGGTCAGGAGTTTGAGACCAGCCTGGCCAACATGGCAAAACCCTATCTCTACTAAAAATACAAAAAATTAGCTGGGCGTGGTGGCGCACGCCTGTAATTCCAGCTGCTCAGGAGGCTGAGGCAGGAGAATCTCTTGAACCCAGGTGGTGGAGGCTGCAGTAAGCTGAGATTGTGCCACTGCACTCCAGCCTGTGTGATAGAACAAGACTCCACCCCCACCCCTGCCATCCAAAAAAAGAAAGGGCTGAAGGAAAAAAAGGTATTTTGGAAGCATAGCCTTTGATGGGGCTTTTGGTGTTGGGCATACAGAAAAGGGGATGACCTCTTGCTTTTATCTGAGAAGGTAGGATTCACACATGAAAGTAACTTAGGAGACTTTACAGACTCATATATAAATGAAGTTTAAATGAACTTGAAAGATAAAATTAAGATGAATTTAGAGCCTATTAGTACAAAAGGACCAATTGTAAGATGGTAGAGGCAGCATTACAGGAGGTGTTAAAGGTGTGGACTCTGAAGTCATTCCATCCTGGGTCTAAATCCTGCCTTCACCACTCATCACTTCTTGTGTGACCCTGGGCAAGTTCCTCATCTCTCTGTTTCTTAAGTTTCCTCATCTGCAAAATGAAGTTAATAGTACCTACTTCATAGGATTGTTGTAAGGATTCAGTGAGATGTATGTAGAGCATGAGAGTAGTGCCTGGTATGTAATAAGCACTCAGAAGTTTACTGCTGCTAGTATTATCATTATTATTACCATCTTTATCATCATTGTTATCATGGGAGAACCAGAGACGGACCATCTAAGAAACATTGCTTAAAAGGGCAGTTGAAAACGGGCATGGTGGCTCATACCTGTAATTCTAGCACTTTGAGAGGCCAAAGCGGGAAGATAGTTGAGTCCAAGAATTTGAGACCAGCCTGGGAAACATAGTGAGACCTCATCACTACAAAAAATAAAATCAGTTGGGCATGGTGGTACATGCCTGTAGTCCCAGCTACTTGGGAGGCTAAGGTGGGAGGAAAGCTTGAGCCCAGGAGGTTGAGGTTGCAGCAAGCTGTGATCACTCCACTGCACTTTAGCCTGGGTGACAGAACAAGACCCTGTTACATACAAAAAAACCCCACAGCAATTCAATTTTCATGTATTTTTCTTCTCCTCAGCTCTGGCCTGAAGCCAAGGTCTAATGTCATCAGTTATGTCACTGTCAATGATTCTCCAGACTCTGACTCTTCTTTGAGCAGCCCTTATTCCACTGATACCCTGAATGCTCTCCGAGGCAATAGTGGACCCCTTTTGGAGGGGCCTGGCAGAGTTGTGGCAGATAGCACTGGCACCCGCACCATCATTGTGCCTCCACTGAAAACTCAGCTTGGTGACTGCACTGTAGCAACCCAGGCCTCAGGTAAGTATATTTTACAGCTTCAGTTGAATTCTCCTTTGATGTGTGTTTGCTTAAATATTTTGCTATAATCCACTTAAGTCGGTGGTAGAGACCAGTGGCATAGACATTCTTAAAGAGTCCTTAATTCAGAAATCAGTTTCCTGGAATGCGAAATTATTTTTGGCCATCATTTTATCTTCCTATGTTTATTTTGCTTGGATTAACATAAAAATGAGATTGTAGTCACCAATACATTCAGTGCTGATGGGAGAAAGCAGACAAGACGTGTGATATTGCAAGAAGAATTAGCAGGCAATTAGGTTTGCCATAGATGATTTGAATTTGGCAATTGAGATATGGGCAGGACTTGATAATATTGGAAATGACTACAAAAGTGTTTTTAGAAAACTATATCTTTTAGATTTTTTTCCCACCCAGTGTCATAGCAGCGATGCTTTTGTTGGTTTTATTACCAACCTAATTACTTCATTTTCTTTGCTCTGTTAGATACTGGACTTAGGCTCCCTGGTTCAGTTACTTTGTTAGCTGGGTAATGGTAGCTGCAGTAACAAATCCTAGAATTTTGTAGCATAACATAGTATAATTTTACTCCTCTCTTATTTAACTTCTTGATACAAGTGTTCGAAGCCTGAGCATCCAGTCAGAAGGAGAAAGAAACTTTGAAGGAGGCACACACATCTTAACCTCTTTAGCTTGGAAATAAGTGGAAATAGTGAATACTTCTCACATGGCCCCACCTAGATGCAAGTGAGCCCAGGCAATGTAGTCTTGTCAAGGCAGCTGCTTTTCAGTGACAACTTCATACCAAGGAAGAGAATGGTGAAGTTTAGGTGTCAACATAAAGCTGGGCCATCCTTGTATAAATTATATTTTATTATATAATTATCTTACTACCATAGATATAAACAGGATTATAATTTGAGGGTATTGTGTTATGATTCTGTGTGATTCTTCTTTTTAATAAAAAATTTTTTCTTTTTTTATTCATCATGCCTGGTGTGCCATGTGTGATTCTTCTTAGAAGTAAACAGTTGTCCCACTGCAGACGAGGGAGAGAGCTTCCTGATGCCATGCTACTGAATAGAATTATTAGGACCTCTGTGTGCTCTTGGGTCCCAAGAATACAGACTATCACATGAGACACTGAATAAATGCTCCAGTTTTCCTAATGAGCACAGAAGGAAGCAAAATTTCGCATTCAACTGTCCTGTAATTTCTTAGAATTTGAAGACTAAGTGCCCAACAAGATAGAATTTTGCCTTCTTTTAAAACCATTTGACACTTTAATATCCTAAGAATTACCAATAGCTTTCTCAGCTTCACATTATCATTTCTGGGCTTGTTTAATCCCTTCCTACATGAAACGATAGACTCTTGGAGAGAGGGACGGTGTTTTAACATATTTGTATTTCTAGTAGTTCCTTGTATATAACAAAAGATTGTAGTTATAATATTTATAATATTTATTCAAGTGAACATTTTGAAGATTCTCTGTGGAGATTTGTGCCAAGACAGAAAAGAAATGAGTTTACAGCTTGTTTTCTTCTGGTGTAAACTATCAAGCCTGACACTTTCTTAGGTCTCCTGAGCAATAAGACCAAGCCAGTGGCTTCAGTGAGTGGGCAGTCATCTGGATGCTGTATCACCCCCACAGGATACCGAGCTCAACGCGGGGGGACCAGTGCAGCACAGCCACTCAACCTTAGCCAGGTAAGCGCTACAGGCTGCTGCCTTCCGTTTGGGCCCTGCACTGTTGTTACTTTCCGGAGAACCCTGCTTCTGGCTGGATGCTGAATAAAGCCAAATGAAGCCCCTTTTGTGTCAAACAATTTTGTGTTCTGTGGTGTACGTTGTATCTGCATGTGCTACGTCTCTCTTCATTCACTCTAAGTGTGTTTGGGATGTACATTCTAGGTTTTCCATCAGACCTCCCTAAGTCTATCCTGGAAGGTTAGAGAAATGTCTGGGATTTAGAAAGAGCCTAGGATGCTTTAACCATTCCTGTGATAGGCATATGCTTTGAAACCAAATTCTCTTTGTCTCCCAGGCCATAAATAAGCTTATCCTTACATTGTTTACTTGAGTTAAAGAGACTGTGAAAAGCTCATTGGCCACAAAATTCAACTGGTTCTAGGTCCTGCTTGTTGCTGGAGTCTGGGATTTGGGAACACCCTGTGCCCCAGCCCACCCTTCTACTTCTCTGATTACTTGATTCTGTTTGTGTTCACTCTTTTCTCAGCTAAAATTCGAGTGCTTCTATGATATTCACCAGTAGTGAGAAAGTGTCAATATGAAGGGATGTGAGAGAGAGAGCACATGCAAGTGCAAATGTAAGTTTGAGTTAGTGCATGTGTTTTAGGCTCCACATTTCAAGAGGGGTATGAAGAACTTGGAGGAGCAGAATAAAATAAAGCAATGGTAAGAAATAAAGGTTAGGAAAATTCAAATTTACTGACACCAGAATAGGGTGAGTTGAGTCACCGGTTATTAACTTGCAGGAGTGGGGAACCCTGTGATCTCTTGATTTTCCCCCTTCCTGTCATACTTACAAGCAAACTGCTATTACCTGAGCTAGGTTAGGATCTGTCTTGCTGAGAGGCAGAGGGATGGGTGGCTGACTTCTGACAGCATTCAGTGCCAGTCCGGGAGAATTATTTATATGCTACAGCAGTTTGGAAACAGTACGAGTCAGGACCTGAGCTCTTAAGTTGGCCTTTGGTGCCCTGAGCTGGAGTGACCTCAAGATTCCTCACTTCTTTCTTTTTCCAGAACCAGCAGTCGTCGGCGGCTCCAGCCTCGCAGGAGAGAAGCAGCAACCCAGCCCCCCGCAGGCAGCAGGCGTTTGTGGCCCCGCTCTCCCAAGCTCCCTACACCTTCCAGCATGGCAGCCCACTACACTCAACGGGGCACCCACACCTGGCCCCAGCCCCTGCTCACCTTCCAAGCCAGGCTCATCTGTATACTTATGCTGCCCCTACTTCTGCTGCTGCACTGGGCTCTACCAGCTCCATTGCCCATCTTTTCTCCACCCAGGGCTCCTCAAGGCATGCTGCAGCCTATACCACTCACCCTAGCACTTTGGTGCACCAGGTCCCTGTCAGTGTTGGGCCCAGCCTCCTCACTTCTGCCAGTGTGGCCCCTGCTCAGTACCAACACCAGTTTGCCACCCAGTCCTACATTGGGTCTTCCCGAGGCTCAGCAATTTACACTGGATACCCACTAAGTCCTACCAAGATCAGCCAGTATTCCTACTTATAGTTGGTGAGCATAAGGGAGGAGGAGTCATGGCTACCTGCTCCTGGCCCTGAGTTCTTAATAATGGGCTATGGTGAGATACTCCTTTACCCTCTTGAAACTTAGCCAGCAACTTGTTCTGCAGGGGCCCACTGAAGCAGAAGGTTTTTCTCTGGGGGAACCTGTCTCAGTGTTGACTGCATTGTTGTAGTCTCCCAAAGTCTGCCCTATTTTTAAATTCTTTATTTTTGTGACAGCAATTTTGGTACTTGGAAGAGTTCAGATGCCCATCTTCTGCAGTTACCAAGGAAGAGAGATTGTTTTGAAGTTACCCTCTGAAAAATATTTTGTCTCTCTGACTTGATTTCTGTAAATGCTTTTAAAAACAAGTGAAGCCCCTCTTTATTTCATTTTGTGTTATTGTGATTGCTGGTCAGGAAAAATGCTGATAGAAGGACTTGAAATCTGATGACAAGAAAGAAATCATTGCTGTTTATATATAAACTCAGACTTACTTGCTTATTTTATTTTAAAAGCAGCTTACACAAGTCTATATTTTTACATATCCTCAAAGTTTCGTCTTTGTTTATTGGACATTTAAACTTACAGAGTTTCAGTTTTATTTTAATGTCATATTATACTTAACGGACAATTGTTATTTTTGCAAAACTGGTTACGTGTTACTCTATGTTACTATTGGGATTCTCTCAGTTGCTCCTGTGTTTGTTATAAAGTAGTGTTTAAAAGGCAGCTCACCATTTGCTGGTAACTTAAGGTGAGAGAATCCAAACCTACGGGAAAGCACCAAGTATTCTTTTTAAATGAAGCACCATGAATTATTTTTTAAATTATTTTTAAAAAGTCTTTCTCTCTCTGATTCAGCTTAATTTTTTTTAAATTGAAAAAGCCATTAAGGTGGTTATTATTGTATGGTCGTGGTGGTTTTATTATATGCAAAATCTCTGTCTGTCATAAGATACTGGCATTGATGAGCTTTGCCTAAAGATGAGGATGAATTTTCAGTAATACACCTCTGTGTTTTCCTCATCTCTCCCTTCTGTTTTATGTGATTTCTTTGGGGAGAAAGCTAAAAAAATCTGAAACCAGATAAGAACATTTCTTGTGTATAGCTTTTATACTTTAAAGTAGCTTCCTTTGTATGCCAGCAGCAAATTGAATGCTCTCTTATTAAGACTTATATAATAAGTGCATGTAGGAATTGCAAAAAATATTTTAAAAGTTTATTACTGAATTTAAAAATATTTTAGAAGTTTTGTAATGGTGGTGTTTTAATATTTTACATGATTAAATATGTACATATTGATTAGAAAAATATAACAAGCAATTTTTCCTGCTAATCCAAAATGTTATTTGTAATCAAATGTGTAGTGATTACACTTGAATTGTGTACTTAGTATGTATGTGATCCTCCAGTGTTACCCCGGAGATGGACTGATGTCTCCATTGTATTTAAACCAAAATGAACTGATACTTGTTGGAATGTATGTGAACTAATTGCAATTATATTAGAGCATATTACTGTAGTGCTGATTGAGCAGGGGCATTGCCTGCAAGGAGAGGAGAACCTTGGAATTGTTTTGCACAGGTGTGTCTGGTGAGGAGTTTTTCAGTGTGTGTCTCTTCCTTCCCTTTCTCCCTCCTTCCCTTATTGTAGTGCCTTATATGATAATGTAGTGGTTAATAGAGTTTACAGTGAGCTTGCCTTAGGATGGACCAGCAAGCCCCCGTGGACCCTAAGTTGTTCACTGGGATTTATCAGAACAGGATTAGTAGCTGTGTTGTGTAAATGCATTGTTCTTAGTTTCCCTGCCAACATTGAAAAATAAAAACAACAGCTTTTCTCCTTTACCACCACCTCTACTCCTTTCCATTTTGGATTCTCAGCTGAGTTCTCACAGAAGCATTTTCCCCATGTGGCTCTCTCACTGTGCATTGCTACCTTGCTTCTGTGAGAATTCAGGAAGCAGGTGAGAGGAGTCAAGCCAATATTAAATATGCATTCTTTTAAAGTATGTGCAATCACTTTTAGAATGATTTTGTTTTTCCTTTTCCCATGTGGCAGTCCTTCCTGCAAATAGTTGACATTCCTAGTAAAATATTTGCTTGTTGAAAAAAAACATATAACAGATGTGTTTATACCAAAGAGCCTGTTGTATTGCTTACCATGTCCCCATACTATGAGGAGGAGTTTTGTGGTGCCGCTGGTGACAAGGAACTCACAGAAAGGTTTCTTAGCTGGTGAAGAATATAGAGGAGGAACCAAAGCCTGTTGAGTCATTGAGGCTTTTGAGGTTTCTTTTTTAACAGCTTGTATAGTTTTGGGGCCCTTCAAGCTGTGAAATTGTCCTTGTACTCTCAGCTCCTGCATGGATCTGGGTCAAGTAGAAGGTACTGGGGATGGGGACATTCCTGCCCATTAAGGATTTGGGAAAAGAAGGTTAATCCTAAAATACAGGTGTGTTCCATCTGAATCGAAAATGATATATTTGAGAGAGAATTTTAGGACTGATTCTATGTAGATAGAGATGGTGTCAAGGAGGTGCAGGATGGAGATGGGAGATTTCATGGAGCCTGGTCAGCCAGCTCTGTACCAGGCTGAACCCCGAGGAGCTGTCAAAGTATTTGGAGTTTCTTCATTGTAAGGAGTAAGGGCTTCTAAGATGGGGCAGGTAGTCAGTACAGCCTACCAGGAACATGTTGTGTTTTCTTTATTTTTAAAAATCACTATATTGAGTTGTGTTTTCAGCACTATATTGGTCAAGATAGTCAAGCAGTTTGTATAATTTCTGTCACCAGTGTCATACAGTTTTCTGATCAACATGTGTGATCTTTGTGTCTCCTTTTTGCCAAGCACATTCTGATTTTATTGTTTGAACACAGGTCTAGTTTCTAAAGGACAAATTTTTTGTTCCTATCTTTTTTCTATAAGGAACAAGATTTGTTTTTGTAAGAAGTGAGATGCAGGAAACAAAACCCCATTCCTGCACCCCAGTCCAATAAGCAGATACCACTTAGGAGTCCAGACCCTACAGAAAAAGATAATACCAAGAGCATGCATTGTTAACTTGATCATCTGACTAGCAGTGTGTGGCTTTAAAAACTTTAGAGATTTTTCAGTCTTTAGTCTGCAAACTGGCATTTCTGATTTCCGACACAAAAATCCACCTGTGTCTGCTGAATGTGTATGTGCTCAACGTGGCTTTTAGATTTTGGCCCTGGGGCTTAACATTGTTGGCCCTGACAGGAAGGAGGGAAGCCTGGTGAATTTAGTGAGCAGCTGGTCTGGGTCACAGTGACCTGACCTCAAACCAGCTTAAGGCTTTAAGTCCTCTCTCAGAACTTGCATTTCAAGCTTCTCCCCTTCCAGGTGAGAGAGGAAGCGTGGAAGGGTTCAATGTAGCCACTCTGGGCTCATAGGGACACTTGGTCACTCCAGAGTTTTTAATAGCCCCCAGGAGGTGATTCCATTTTCAGTGCTCAGCTGAAATACCAACCCCAGGAATAGGAACTCCATTTCAAACAGTCTGGCCATTCTGAGCCTGTTTTTGTGATTGCTCATCCATTGTCCTCCACTAGAGGGGCTAAGATCGACTACCCTTAGCCAGGCAAGCACAGTAATGTGTGTTTTATTCAGCATTATTATGGAAAAATTTTCTAGTTGAGATGGTTTGTTTTAGGATAGGAAATGAAATTGCCTCTCAGTGCCAGGAGTGGCCCGAGCCTGCTTCCTATTTTGATTTTTTTTTTAAACTGATAGATGGTGCAGCATGTCTACATGGTTGTTTGTTGCTAAACTTTATATAATGTGTGGTTTCAATTCAGCTTGAAAAAATAATCTCACTACATGTAGCAGTACATTATATGTACATTATATGTAATGTTAGTATTTCTGCTTTGAATCCTTGATATTGCAATGGAATTCCTACTTTATTAAATGTATTTGATATGCTAGTTACTGTGTGCGATTTAAACCTTTTTTGCTTTCTCCCTTTTTTTAGGTTGTGCGCTTTCTTTTACAACAAGCCTCTAGAAACAGATAGTTTCTGAGAATTACTGAGCTATGTTTGTAATGCAGATGTACTTAGGGAGTATGTAAAATAATCATTTTAACAAAAGAAATAGATATTTAAAATTTAATACTAACTATGGGAAAAGGGTCCATTGTGTAAAACATAGTTTATCTTTGGATTCAATGTTTGTCTTTGGTTTTACAAAGTAGCTTGTATTTTCAGTATTTTCTACATAATATGGTAAAATGTAGAGCAATTGCAATGCATCAATAAAATGGGTAAATTTTCTGAATTGTGGCTGTTTTTGACTTCTGTTATAGGATACAAAGGGGATTAATAAATGACATCTTTGAAGTAGCTAAACATACTGTATTTGAACATCAGTAGAGTACTAGAGACAATTTCATTCTTCATACAAATCTCCATACTGGAAATGAATAGGGTTTGGTAGGGAATACTTCCCAAGAATGCATTGGTGTCCAGGGCCCTTACTTCACATCATCTGGATCTGACCCTTTGAAAGAAGTAGAAGACTTCTGAGACAGACTAATTAAGCGTTGTTTCCTAACGTGTTTTGCCAAATAGCAGTAGCAGAATGAAAAGATGAGTCACCACAGGAAGATGGTATTTTTTTCCCTCCTTTCAAGCTGTACTGTTAGAGTCATGGTCCTTTTTAGAGAAGGAACCTCTCTGATCAGATTCTCTTGATTCTAAAGTGAATAGAATTTCTCCCGATAAAGAAATAGAGGTTTGTCTGAATTAATGACTGGACATCTCTGAGTAAATGCTTTAATTTTTTTTTTTGTTTGAGACAGAGTCTTGCTTTGTTGCCAGGTGCAAGGCTGGAGTGCAGTGGTGCGATCCTGGCTCACTGCAACCTCCATTTCCCTGGTTCAAGCAATTCTCCTGCCTCAGCCTCCCGAGTAGCTGGGACCACAGGCGCACACCACTGTGCCCTGCTAATTTTTGTATTTTTTAGTAGAGATGGGGTTTCACCATGGTCTCGATCTCTCGACGTCATGATCCGCCCGCCTTGGCCTCCCAAAGTGCTGGGATTACAGGCTTGAGCAACTGCGCCTGCTTATTTAATTTTTTTTGGCTTGTGTATCAGGCCGAGTCTGCCTTATGGTGGCCATTAATTCATTTTGTGCTCCTGCAGCCTTAGTTGGGATATAGAAGTGAGAAACACTCAGAAATATCCTTTTGGGCCACAACCAAGAGAGATAACCAATGTCTTTTCTCCCAGTAGTAGGGAAGTCAGAATACATTTATTCTAATTTAGACTGCCACACACACACACATTTAAGATTCACCCCCCCTCCCCATAAGTGAATGTATAATAAATTAGTGTGAACTCACTGAACACTTCTCGGTTTTGGTGAGAGAATATACCTGGCCTCTTTCAAGCAAAGGAAAGCCATGTTAAAACAGTGCTGCTGTCAGCCTTAATTCCAGACAATCAGTTAATTTACTAGTTCTCAATGACTTTTTTTCTTTTAAATTTCAGTTATATTTTCTTCCTTGGGCTAAATCAGATATTCGCATAGCCCCCAAAGTAGTAATTGGATAGTCTGGGGGTGGGGGAATCTGCATTTTAGTTGTGAAAACCCCTGTAAATTCATTTGACTTGCTTTGTGGAAAATTTTCCTCATGGGGTGAAATCTAAGCCTTAGTTTCTGTATTAATCATGAGAGATGACACTAGATGCTTAGCACAAGGTGGCGCCAATGAGCTTTAGAAGAAGTTGGGCTTGACCACTTGGGCCTTTTTTTCCTGTTTCCTCCCCTCAATCTCACCTCCCTGGCTTCCAGCTTCTACTGAACAAGGCAGAAAATCCACTCTATTATTGCAGAGAAAGGGAAGGATTAACGAAAGATCTTAGTTTCTTAAGACGTCAGCGCTGGTGAAGCTCTCCTAAAACAGGAATGGTGTTTGCCAAGTTTTCTCTGGGGTCTCTGCTTCCTGCAGCTAGCTTCCCTGCTTGACTGTTCAGAAGGCCTCTGCCTTGGGGTTTCCATCTCTTTCCCCTCCAGGGGAACCTACAGCCTAGGCGGGAGGTGGTTAAGGATTCTGGCTGCTGTGCAATGGGGCCATCTGTGTTTGATCAATCCTGGCGGGAAGGAGGGGGTGGGGGTTGTAAAGAGACTGAAAGCATTCCAGAGTAGTGAGAGAGATCCAGAGATCAGGAGAGAAGGCACCGCCCCCACCCCGCCTCCAAAGCTAACCCTCGGGCTCGAGGGGAAGAGACTGACTGCACGTTCCTTCCACTCTCGGAGCTGCCATGGGGCCCAGCACCCCTCTCCTCATCTTGTTCCTTTTGTCATGGTCGGGACCCCTTCAAGGACAGCAGCACCACCTTGTGGAGTACATGGAACGCCGACTAGCTGCTTTAGAGGTGAGGGACTCCTTTCTCTTCTAGCTTAGCCTAGAAGGATTCCAGGTCTATTGGTTCAACCAGTTTGTTAGGGATCTGGGGATAACAAGATAGGCCGCTGCAAGAGCCTACAGAAAATTCTCTGTTAATAAGAGGACCTTCAGAGTAACAAGCCCTCCTCTTTTCCCACATAGAACAATTCCAAAGCAAATAGACTTTTGCCTTTTACCTCTGGGATTAGATAGAATAAGGGGACACAGTGGAAATGAGAGCCAAGATTGTGGAACTGCATCTCTGGAGGAGCTGATGATTCTGTTGAAGTTGGAGGTTCCCAGAGAATCTGCAACTTCCTGTCTTTTTAACAGGTTGAGATCTGTAGCATTTTAATTCCCCAGAGAAGAATTGCTAAGGGAGCAGAGACCTCTTCCCATCTTCATGCACTTAGACCTGCCTAGAGACTCAGATGACTCTGGCACTGCTCACAGAGAACACGGGCTGGAGGACATGGAGTCAGGGTAAGGGCCTAGGTGGATCTCAGCTAGGCTCTTTGCGCATTTAGCACCTCTGCACATCTGGTTTCCTTTCCTGCAGGAGTGGAAGGGGATATTGAAACCTGGCGGAGTTTGTTCTTTTTCCCATTCCTAGCTCCCGGGTTGGGCCTCTCCCTGCCTGGGAGTTGTAACCCTACAGCCTCCCGCCTGATCCCCCATCCCTTCAGGAACGGCTGGCCCAGTGCCAGGACCAGAGTAGTCGGCATGCTGCTGAGCTGCGGGACTTCAAGAACAAGATGCTGCCACTGCTGGAGGTGGCAGAGAAGGAGCGGGAGGCGCTCAGAACTGAGGCTGACACCATCTCCGGGAGAGTGGACCGTCTGGAGCGGGAGGTGGACTATCTGGAGACCCAGAGCCCAGCTCTGCCCTGTGTAGAGCTTGATGAGAAGGTGACTGGAGGCCCTGGGACAAAAGGCAAGGGAAGAAGAAATGAGAAGTACGATATGGTGACAGGTAGGTGATCCGAAAGCAGGCCCCTAACTCTCTCAGAACCGATATTCTTCCTTCCTTCCTTCTTACTCTTTTCTATTTGGCCCAGTCCACTGTGGCTCTGTCTTCTGGAATCTGTTTCAGAGAAACCTCTGTATTGCCAGGTCTATTAAAGAGAGGTTCTGGGGACCCAGGCCCCTGTGGTACCCGCTTTTCTCAATTTTCCCTAAGAGTGGAGGCATCCACTGGGCAAATGCTCACTATTCCCCGGATCGCCCACCCTGGGGGAGTTCCTGCTGTAGGCATCTAATTCTTGCCTCTATTTCCTTTCCCTGTGCTTTTCTCATCAGACTGTGGCTACACAATCTCTCAAGTGAGATCAATGAAGATTCTGAAGCGATTTGGTGGCTCAGCTGGTCTGTGGACCAAGGACCCACTGGGGCAAACAGAGAAGATCTACGTGTTAGATGGGACACAGAATGACACAGCCTTTGTCTTCCCAAGGCTGCGTGACTTCACCCTTGCCATGGCTGCCCGGAAAGCTTCCCGAGTCCGCGTGCCCTTCCCCTGGGTAGGCACGGGGCAGCTGGTATATGGCGGCTTTCTTTATTTTGCCCGGAGACCTCCTGGAGGACCTGGCGGGGGCGGTGAGATGGAGAACACTTTGCAGCTCATCAAATTCCACCTGGCAAACCGAACAGTGGTGGACAGCTCGGTATTCCCAGCGGAGGGGTTGATCCCCCCGTACGGCCTGACAGCAGACACCTACATTGACCTGGCAGCTGATGAGGAAGGCCTTTGGGCTGTCTATGCCACCCGGGAGGATGACAGGCACTTGTGTCTGGCCAAGTTAGATCCACAGACATTGGACACAGAGCAGCAATGGGACACACCATGCCCCAGAGAGAATGCTGAGGCTGCCTTTGTCATCTGTGGGACCCTATACGTCGTCTATAACACCCGTCCTGCCAGTCGGGCCCGCATCCAGTGCTCCTTTGATGCCAGTGGCACGCTGACCCCTGAACGGGCAGCCCTCCCTTATTTTCCCCGCAGATATGGTGCTCATGCCAGCCTCCGCTATAACCCCCGAGAACGCCAGCTCTATGCCTGGGATGATGGCTACCAGATTGTCTATAAGCTGGAGATGAGGAAGAAAGAGGAGGAGGTTTGAGGAGCCAGCCTTGTTTTTTTTGCATCTTTCTCACTCCCATACATTTATATTATATCCCCACTAAATTTCCTGTTCCTCATTCTTCAAATGTGGGCCAGTTGTGGCTCAAATCCCCTCTATTTTTAGCCAATGGCAATCAAATTCTTACAGCTCATTTGTTTCATACAGAACTCCAGATCCTGAGTAATCCTTTTAGTGCTAAAAGAGTCAAAACCCTCAACGTTCACTCCTGTTCTCCTGCCCCATGTCAAGAAATTTCAGGCTAAGGGTGACCCAGACCCAGAGTGCTGACCTTGTATGGGGCAGGCCCAGGGAGCAGGCAGCAGTCTTCTTGCCCTCAGAGGGACTTGGGGAGAGAGGGCTAGGAGATGTCCAGCTCTGCCCTCTCTTCCTCGCTCCTCCCTTCAGTGTCCTGAGGAACAGGACTTTCTCCACATTATTTTGTATTGCAACATTTTGCATTAAAAGGAAAATCCACTACTCCTCTCCTGTGTTTGTTTAGGGTAGCCCTCAGATCAAATTTCCCCGCTGACCGTCCATTTTCTCCCTCCCAACCCATCCCCACTGCTTGAGCCATGTTAAGGATTTGGCAGGGCTCCCTTTGCTGAAGAGGAGTTTACTGTGAGGCGCCTGGGGGAAGCGGCAGAATCCCGCCACTTTAGGAGGCTGGACGAAAGGCCTCTGTCCACACCCACCGCCATCCACAGCAGCCAATCCACGGCAGCCACCCCAGAACCTCAGTGGCACCGTGCCTGTGGCTGTGACACGCTGGGGCCCAGGGCAGAGCTTCCAGTTTCGATTCTCAGAGGATTTTGAACTAGAAAATGGATGTTAGCTGCATTGCAGTCTAGTGTAGAAACCAGAGCCTTGAATGCCTGTGTTTCGAGTAAGAACTGAAGTCTCCCCTGTAGAGTGGACTCTGCCCCGCACCCCAGACCTCCACTCCCACCTCCAGCATAGCGCTCCTGCAGTGCCGGGTTGCACAATCGTTCTTGGTCTGAACCGCTCTGATTTTCCTGCTGCCACAGCGTCTGCGGTTTGGGCAGGGAGGAGGGGCAATGACCGTGTCCCAGATGTTGGCCTTACCCGGTCCGCAGCCTTTGCCCGCCTTCCTCTTCTCCACCCTCATCACCCCACCTACCCACTCCAGCCCTGAACCTGGCCGAAGCCCGTCGGGAGTCCTGGAAACTTAACCCTCTCTGGCTCACACCCTGGCGTCTGGCGTTGGATTGCAGAGGGCAATCTGGGGAAGGGAGAAGGGAGAGGAGGAGGAAGGCTCCAGGCTTGGGACACCAGCCTCCAGGAATCTGCTGATTGCTGCACCGGGCCCCCACCCCAGCGTCACCCTCACTGCTGCGAGCTCAGCGCGCAGGGGCAAGGCTGGCTGATGGGCAGGATCCACTGCTTTCATAAGGAGTCCACCTTAGGCAGCCCTGGGGTCCTTTGGTTATTTGCCTTAGCCACGTGCGGGGGAGGGGCACAGTCTTCCCAAAGCGCAGCCCCCCTTCCCGCCCCAGGTGGGGTGTCTCCGCCAAGGGCCTGTGAGCCTCCCTTTGTCTTCTTCTCTTCTCTCCTCAGGCAGAGCTGCTCCAGACGTAGGTTGATGAGGATCGGGAAAGACAGACAGTGAAGCACCTCACAAAGGCGCTATTGTAGGGAGCCCGGGGCGGGCAGGGGCTCTCTCCCATTCAATTCTCTCCTAATGTGGGGCTGGCAACAGTAATCACCACCTGTCAGCCCACTGAGGGGCCTGCCCACGGAACAGCTGGCTGCCGCGCAGTGGTGCACACGGAGGGCTGCGGGGGGAAGGGTGTTCTCAGCGCAGGCCTGGAGAATGGGGTCTGGGCCACAGGGCTGGCAGCACAGCGTGGGGACTGTGGGTGCCCCGTGTGGAAAGGGAGCTTGTCTGCTCCCTGGCGTGACTGTGTGTGAGGGGGTTGTGGGTGCCCGTGTGTGACAGAGGTACTTGTCTTCTCCCTGGTGTGACTGTGTGTGCGTGTGTATGTGTGTGTGTGTGTGCCCACATGTGGCAGAGGAGCTTGTCTGCTTGCTTATGTGTGTGTATGTGTGATGGGAGGCTGTGGGGTCAGGCTGTGTCTCTGGAGTTACCTTGTTAGAGCACCAGACCCCAGGAGCGGCTCTGATGCCCTTGATGAGAGCATAACCTGAGACTCTGTGTATAAATGATGTCAAGGAACTTGTATTTGAAGTGCATGTGTAACGCCTTGTCACTTCTATGAAAATCAGGTTCTTCCGCGTCACACATGCGTGTTTGTCTTTGCGGTATTTATCTTTGCCTGATTCCTCCATGAGAAAGAGAAAAAAGCATCTTTTTTGTTTTAGGCTTAAATTTTCTCTGGAAAAGTTCACTCAGGCTTTTCGGAAAGGGCGGCAGTCTCTGGGGCCCTCTCGTTTATTATTTCCCTCTTCTCTCTTTTTGGCTCCTGTGCAATAGGTAGTGCCATTTTGGAAGCATTTTGGAAGGTGAGTAGAACTGTGTGGGCGGAGCCAGTGAACTGTCCAAATTCATTAAACTAAATGATCCGCTACTCCAGGAGACAGCCCCGGTAGCTAAATCCTATCATCCACAAGTACACTCATCACCCACCTCACACCCTCCACAACCCATCACTCGGCAGGAGTGGGTTATGACCTTTGATTTGGTTGAACAAAAGACAGTAGAAGGCAAAGGGCCTAGTAGAGGAGAGAGGGGTTAAAAGTCCAAAGGGAAGTCCCACATCTGCCCCGATGCCTGGCCCTGAGACAGTAAACACCGAGGGCTGGGGATGTTGGAAGGCCACCAAGAACCAGGACGGGCTGCTGCGGCAGAGGCAGCCGTCTGCCAGGTCTTAGGTCCAGATGTGGCTTCTCCATCACAAGGCCGTGTGGAGAGGGCTCCCCTCTCCGCCACACTGGACCTCAGTGTTTCCTGCTTTACCTCCTAAGCTCCCCTCTTTGTTCTTAATATCCTCTCTTCTCCAATGCTGGTCTTAGCATCTGCCTGCCAGAGAATCCAAAGTGTTCATCTTGTTCATTTTAATCAAGAAGCTGGGCCAATGCTGTGAGCGCCCTGGACAGTGGAGAGGGAGAGGGCAGAGATGCACAGGATGAAGTTGTTGATTCAGCTGTCAGCGTTTCCTCCGGGTTGGGCTCTGAGCTAAACAGAAAGCAAGCCCTTTCCCTCCTTTTCCTCCTCCTCCAGTCTCAGATTTTCTGGGCCTCTTCTCATTTCTCCTTGAACAGGCACCCCTTTGCTGAGGCTCCTGGGGGCACACCCTTCCACTGCTCCCCACTCCTCTAGCTGGTTTAGAGGAAAACATGGACATTTTGAGAGCTGCTGAGACTGTCCTGGTATTTCTCAGGGCCTTCAGGATAGGTCTTTTCAGGGCCTGCCACCCAGGCTCTCCGTGTCTGCCTTTGCTGTGTGGTCTCTGGTCCAGGAGAACTTTTCTGTTTCTCTAGCTGGAGAGCAGGGGCTGTCCCGCAGCTTAGCTCCTGTTGGCTGTGGCCTCCACAGGCCCGGTTGCCCCCACAGCCCGGTCGGTGAGCTTTCCTTTGCCTGGTCTTTAACGTCTTCTCTTACAATGCAGACCTTAAAAAATTAAATCTTTATTTCTGGATTTAATAACTCCACAGAATTGTAAATGTGGAAGCGAATGTATTACTTTAAAGGGCAGAGTGAGAAAGCAAAAATGTAAAGCTCTCAGCACCGTCTCCCCAGAACTTGAGTTCTGACCATGCCTATAGCTGACACCTCTCCAGGATACTCTGGCATTACCTCTGGGGGTCCACCCAGCTCACATTCCCTCTTCTCTGAGATGAGACACCCTTACTTCCTGGCCATAGCTATGTGGCCAGAGGGAAACACATCAGACTCCCTCCTAGAGAGTTAGAATTGCAGGTCAGAGATGTTAGATCTTAGGAAGTGTTTGGAGGCATCTTTGCCCTGCTACCCCGAGGCAGTGAAAGCCCAACTGGAGGGAAAAGGACGAGGGGGAGCCTAGGGAGAGGCTGACGTGGGAGGGAGGAAGCAGCTGACCTGAGCCTATGTTCCCCCAACCCTGTCCCCGGCCATCAGTCCTGAGGTCACGGCACAGTTTCTGGCTCTTGGGTTCTGCAAAGTGCCTGTTAGCATGAGTGGGTTTCTGTTTCCAAAAACCCAAAGATGGCTCCTCATCTTTACCTGCCCCACCAAAAACATCCCCTATCCCCTGGACTGCTAGGCAAACGGCCTTGGCCCCATAGTCAGGGATGTCCAATCTTTTCACTTCCATGGGCCACATTGGAAGAAGAATTGTCTTGGGCCACACATAAAATACACTAAGGATAGCTGATGAACTAAAAAAAAAAAAAAAAAAAAAAAAAATCGTGAAAAAATTCATGATGTTTTAAGAAAGTTTACAAATTTGTATTGGGCTGCATTCAAAGCCATCCTGGGCCACATGTGGCCCACGGGCTGGGGGTTGGACAAGCTTGCCGTATTCTTCCCTGCACATGACCCAGAGGACTCAGTAGAATAATAACAGGATTTCCCCCAAACCTGGCCCAAATCATTCAATCAAGGCTCACTCAAGTCACTCAAGTCACACCTCCTCCACAACACCTTCCAGACGACCTAGTCAGTTCCACACTCCTGTTCTGTTCATCCATGGTCTACCGTCTTCCCCCATCAGAGCCTGTAGCACAGTGTTCTCAGAGGCAAACTTACGTATTGGAAGGAGCATAAACCCTGGGGTCAGAGCCCCTGGGATCAGAGTCTGGCTCCGCCACTTACCAAAGTTACTTAAGGCCTCATCTAGAGAATAATATCTACCCAGTAGAACTGTTGCTGTGATATTATGGATGAAATACGCAGATTCTTCAGTAGTGCGCACCATCAGTGTGTGGTAGCTCTGAAACCTCCCTTCCTTGGAGAGGATTTTCTGGCCCTTTCTACTTCCACCCACACAGGCCAGGACCCTTTGCTGCGGGCCCCTGTTTACCCTGGGCATAGCCGTTTTGGAGCCTGCGCTGTGCTGTTTGCCGGTGTTTGTGTCCCCAGGGCTTAACACTGAGCCTGACTCGTAACTACTTGCTGAATATATAAAGCTGTATGTATTCATGCTCCTCCGTCAGACTGTGAACCCTTGGAAGCCTGGGCGTGTTTGTCTCCTAACTCAGGACTGAGCTTGGGAGTGGCACATTGCCAGCAAGCAGTACATGTTCTTGGTGGCATTTTTCAAGTCAGTTGGTATAGTAGTCTATTCTCACGCTCTGAATAAAGACATCCCTGAGACTGGGTAATTTATAAAGGAAAGAGGACTGGGCATGGTGGCTCACGCCTCTAATACAAGAGCTTTGGGAGGCCAAGGCGGGCGGATCATGAGGTCAGGAGTTTGAGACCAGCTTGACCAAATGGTGAAACCCCATCTCTACTAAAAATACAAAAATTAGCTGGGCATGGTGGTGCATGCCTCTAATCCCAGCTACTTGGGAGGCTGAGGCAGGAGAATCTCTAGAACCTGGGAGGTGGAGGTTACAGTGAGCCAAGATCACACCACTGCACTTCAGCCTGGGGCACAGAGCAGACTCTGTCTCCAAAAAAAAAAAAAAAAAAAAAAAAATAGGGAAAGAGGTTTAATTGACTCGCAGTTCTACATGGCTGCAGAAGCCTCACAATCACGGCAGAAGAGCAAGGGACGTCTTACATGGAGGCAGGCAAGAAGCTTGTGCCGGGGAACTTTCATTTATAAAACCATCAGATCTCATGAGACTTATTCATTACCACAGGAACAGTATGGGGGAAATCATGCCCGTGATTCAATTTATCTCCACCAGGCCCCACCCTTGACACGTGGGGATTATTACAGTTCAAGGTGAAATTTGGGTGGGGACACAGGCAAAACTTATCATTTGGACAAAGACAAGCTACAGATAAAAACTGAAAACAGTCACCTTTCAATTACAGAAGGTATTGGTCTTCCCACACGATTCCAGTCCAACATTTAAGGGGAAACTCAAGCTAGGCCAGCAGCTTTATGCCCTGAGGCCACAGGGGAGGAGGATAATAAAACTGCAGAAGGTCGCGGAAGACCTAGGGGTTCAGCGCCTTGTTCATAGCAAGGGTCCTGGAGTAGCTGAACCTGTGTTCTCACCCCAGCCCGGCCACCTGCCACCGTGTGGCGTGGTGCAAGTTACTCCACCTCTGTGAGCCTGATTTCTTCAGCTATGAAATAGAGGCAATTGTTCTCACTTCACAGATCTTTGTGAGCATTAAATGAAATAATCTCTATACAGCAATGAGCCCAATATCTGGCACACAGTAGGTGCTCAATATATATTATGATTATTGTTGTTACTAATGTCATCATCGTTGCATAAGTCTTTTCAGTTAGCAAAGTGGTCTCATATAGCTTCTCTCCTTTGGTCTGCACAGTAATCCTATGAGATAAGCAGGTGTCAGAAACCTGAGGATACCGAGATGAAATGATTGATTTAAGGCCACACAGCTGGTAAGTATTGGAGCCAGAACCTATGCCACAGAGGCCCTGTGAAGGAGAGAGCTCTGAACTCAAGTTGCCTTCACATTCTTGCTCTGCCACTTCCTGGCAATGTAATCCTGTGCAAATATGCCCTACCTCAGAGACTGGTGAGGAGTGGGTGAGCTAGTGTATTAGTCTGTTTTTACGCTGCTATAAAGGACTACTTGAGACTGGGCAATTTATGAAGAAAAGAGGTTCCGTGACAGTTCCCTAGGCTGTACAGGAAGCATGGCTGAGAGGCTTCCAGAAACTTACAATCATGGCGCAAGGGTGAAGGTTACGCAGCAAGTCTCACGTGGCTAGCAAGAGGAAGAGAGAGCCAAGGGGAAAGCGCTACACACTTTTAAACACCGAGAGCTCATGAGAACTCATTCACAAGAACAGCAAGGAGGAACTCTGTCCCCACGTCCAATCACCTCTCACCAGGTCTTTCCCCAACACTGGGGATTACGATTCAGCATGAGATTTGGGTAGCAACCAGAGCCAAGCCGTATCAGCTAGTGTTTATAAAATGTCTAGCAAAGCATCTAGAAGAATAGATGTTCAATAAATGTTCATTCCTAGGCCCTGACTCTTGCTATTTTTTTGGTGAGGGGGTGGGGGACAGGTTCTCATTCTGTCATCCAGGTTGGAGTGAGATCTCGGGTCACTACAGTCCCGCTTCCCAGGCTCAAGTGATCCTCTTACCTCAGTTGGGACTATAGGCGCGTGCCACCACACCTGGCTAATTTGATTCTTGCTATCTGGATATGGAAGAGGATGCCAGTGATTGTCTCTGCTTGGCATTATAAGCCATTTGTCCTGACCCAGTGGCCCTTCCACTCCTTCCTCCTCCATTTTATACACTGTTGTGTAGGAAGACATGGCACCTGTTTCCCACCACAGAGCTCTGTGTTATCAGTAACAGTGGAGTTGACAGGTGCCTGCACCAGCCGTGAGGGAAGAAAGTGAGGTGCACCAAAACATCTTCCTCTTCTCTGTGCCTGGACCACCTCTGCCAGCAATGGTGTGTGTGTGTGTGTGTGTGTGTGTGTGTGTGTATGTGTGTGTGTGT